>CM014731.1:64313212-64511306 GCA_004329165.1 Spatholobus suberectus | reverse complement strand
TAACACAAGGAAACTTGGAGTGAGATTGTTAAATTTAGAAACCAAATAATATGTCATGAAAATTAAAAAAAAATATTAAATGGCCAGTAAGGGCTAATACTAGAAATGAAATAGCTAGTTTACCATTTTTAGAAAAATAATAACTATAGCAAAGACCATAAACATTTCTTCTCACCTTATTCAAACAAAGTGGAATTACTTTAATAATATTGCAGCTTGTAAAGAGAGAATTGGACTGCCTATCCCAAAAGTCATGATGAATGTGAAAGCTACTGCTGCTTCTACTATGCCTCTTTGTTTGGTTTGATTGTAGCAAATCTTGCTTCCATATTCAACAATACCTCCAATTCTTCACTATGATAGAAGTATAGCCGAAATGCAGCTGCTACTTGTTTTTTCAATTGCCGAAAACTTGCGCTTCCGAGGGGACGAATTTCTGCTATGCATCATTGTTAGTTGATAGTTCTAGATCCTGTTCATATACCCAACGATGCCCATATTTCTTCACTCCAACATACAAACATTGCTTGTTTCTTATTTTAAATTCCTATTTGAAGTCACCAAGATAATGTGTGCCCTGGAGTTTACAATGTTCAATTAATTGTTGTTGAGTGAAATAGAATAGCCACATCTGATCTGATTCGTTTGTAATTAGATCTCTATCAATAACCACATCAATATAAACAGGGGATTTGTTTTTGATGGACCCATTGCTAAAACTGTTCCTCTTATATGATCTGCCACAAATATTGCACAACACGCAACGCCAATCCAATTATTGTCATGCATATTGGGAGATGCGTCTTTGCTTATGAAATTGCCTATGTCCACATGCTGATTGTTGAACCACCCCGGTATTTCATTTCCAGGGATAATACTTTCAACGTGGGACTGAATTTAGAGGATTGAAGACATTTGTATTGGTAGTTCGCCTGGGACAACAGAGCTATATGTTAGTTCCTGGATCCTCCACAAAATACATAGAGAAAGAGATGAGAAGAGGAAGGAAGGAGTATTCACACCTGAACAATTTGTATCATCCATGAAATAGTCATAATATATATATATATATATATATATATATATATATATGGGGCAGGATCTATTGACACCAGGTGTAAAAGTTATTAAATTACACCTTCAATAACTTTTTGTATAATACAAATTTAACCAATCCAACCGTTGAATTTGATGATATTATCTTTACGATTATGTATATCAAATTTTACATCATTTAGATTTTTTTAAATATATTATCTAATATTGAATATTTACATATATTTTAATATCATATTGTACATTAAAATAAAGTGATTTAATGAACTATTAAATAATTTTAGAATTGTATGAAATTTTGCATCTTAATCTAATTAATAAGAACATCAAATTCAACGGTTGTTCAAAGATTAATATATTGATAATTTTTTTTAAAAATATTAATATATATATTAAATAACCTTAAAATGTATTTAAGAGTGAAGATGATTTTCCTTAAAAATTAAGAGATTTTAAGGGAATCACTTTCCAAGGTATGTTTTAGCTTTAGTTTATATTATGAAAACTTGATTATAGGCTTTGCGTTGAAAATTTTTTTAGAGAATTATTTGCAAAATATATTGATAATGACATAAAATTTGTCAACGTGAATTTTTTATATTTATACGGCAGAAAATATGTTTAAAATTTAGAAAATGTTAAATGTCATATATGAAATAATTATTTAGAACAATGGATAATATTTAATAAGTATGTTAGATATAAATTTGAAGATTGTAAAAATCCTTACCTTTTCATCGAGTAGTATCATTTTTAATAAGATGAGATCTTCATCATTTTGTGTTAAAAAAAATTCTAAAGTCAAACTACTCAAACTATGAGAAACCAATCATCACATTCTGTGTTGAGGTCTTGGAGAAACTGGTATTTCATGTTAATTTGTTAGATTGTTTTTGTGAAAAGAGAAGGTAAAGTAAAGTTTGTATATGCAAAACACCTTCCAATGCTTATATAGTGAGGTGAAAGGCCATATTATTTAATATACTTTGTAAAGCAATGGCCGATCAATTAAATTTGTATTGAATTAGAACTATATGACACCTAAATTGGTATTTAAAATTTAAATTTGTTACTGTTGAAAAACCATAATGTACCCACTATAATTTGAAATCCAACAGGCCTATAATATGATTGGGAGTTAATAACATTGTGGGAAATAAAAAGTATTTTAATAACCTTCTAGTGATATGGCGTACACTATGTATAAGTATTTTAGATGTAGTTACATCTTAAAAGTATAAATTAAAAACTTATTTAAAATTTCATTTATTATTTAAATTTATTTAGATATTGTCTAGGGTAACATACATTATAAAGCTGGGACAATGGTGTCTATATAAATGTTTTGGTTGAATGTTTTAGTAAAAAATAAAAATGCAATTAGACACTTGTGTCATGTATTAATAGTAGCTATATAATTTTGTTGCAATTTGTATTGAATAACTGATTATTTAAAATTGTAATTTATTAGTAGTTTATATATTAATGAGTACTTTTTAATTAAGAGATTGAATTTGATTAAAATGTTAGTTATAGAAAAAATAATAAATATATGTAATTGTTATTATAGTAAACAACTTGTACTAAAAAAATAAAACCTTCATTACACTAAATGCCATCTCCTTTGATCAGCCATGTATACAGAGAGAGATGCCTACCTCCTCTGCTCGTGATGTCCGATATAGATCATTAATGTTTTCATCTTTTCATTGGGAAAAAGACCTACACATGGAGAGGCAGGAAACAAATTTGAACGATAAAACGTACCAGATAGTTAATAGCATAAGTAGTAACAAAGGCAGAGGGCAAGATCACAATTTAGTAAAGTTAACATGACTCCTAGATAATTGCTTTTGGAGACAATAATAAAAAATAGTAACAAATCCACCCTCATAGTAAGCTTATACCCTGTATATCTTTTTATAAAAGACTTCAATCAACCAATGTTCATCATGAGGATCAGAGAACTCCACCTGAACAATAGTAAAAAGTGGGCTTTATATACAGCATTATAGTATACTTTCTTCTAAAAAAATTTTAATGTATGGAGAAAAAGTTGGAAACATTATTTGCAAAAAATTGGTATTTGGCCAAAATTGCAATCACAACATCTAGAAACAAGAAAGTATGGATGAGTTAATATTTATAAATGATTAACAATCTCACATTTGTTCGTACTGCATCAAAGCTTAACAATCTCACCTTCATTTACGATCATGGAGGACATCCGCAACAGTGCTATCGTTTAGAGTCTGATATTATGAATAACCACCTAATTAAAAAATTAAGAAATGTAGAAAAGGGTTATAAGAAAAATCCAGATAAAAATGGTAGAGAATCTTGTCAATATACTCACTTCATTGGTGCAATGATGAAATACAACTTTCAGAGTTTCCAAACATTGTAATTCTAGTAGAAAATTCCATTAGCAAATATGAAGTAAGTCTAAAACGGGTTATCAAATTCTAAACTATGCGTGAGAAAAAAAAATTAAGATGAGTAAAAAAACAGGAACAAAACGGGTTATCAAATTCCAAACCATGCGTGAGAATAAAAATTAAAGAGGGAAAAAATATGAACAAAGTATTCCACCTTCCGTTTCTGATGAGGATTGCAATGTGGGATGCGTCTCCATTAACGATATATATTCAGAATTCATGGTGGATACGCCATATCCACAAATTGAAAAAATTAAATAAATCAGAGCGTCGTTGAAAATTGAATTGGGTATGTGTGACTGGGATGCGTTTCCATTTCTAATGAGAATTGGGTGTGCATGAGCGAGAGTATCTCCATCTCTTATGATGAGAATTGGGTATGCATGAGTGAGAAGCATCTCCTTTTTTCCTAGTGAGAATTGGGTAGGTTAATTTAGGTCAAATGAGTGGTGGATTGGGTGGATTTAGTAGAGGAAAGATGATAGAATTGAAGAGAATTGACAAATCAACAATTACGCTGACATGGCAAATATAATGATATAGTGATGTGACAGCATATGATTTCGTAGCTCAGTTTTTATATATTATAAATAGATGTTGCAATACATTATTCACAATAGGAACATTGAAAATGGTAAAATAATGCTCTATGAAGACCTTCATTCTCTTGTTCCTATGTTTTAGGTTACTAAGGCAAGAAGAAACGTATACCTTATGTATCATGACCTCACCCTACCCCTAACTGCTATTATTACTTTTTCTTGCTACATAAGTGAACCCATCTTAAAAGGAGAAAAATAATCTCAAATTCTCGAGACATAAAAGTAACTTACATTAATAATTTGTGGTTGGTTAATGATATGTATAAAATATTAGGATGAGAAAATTTAAAAAGGATGCTCATTTTTCATGATGGGGCATGGTGGACTTTCCATGTTGCTTGCTGGGCACCAGGATGGTTGTTTTATATACTCATTATGCTTTCAAGATATCTGTCTTAACCAATACAACTAGCCATACATGACTACAATTACACACCGATCATTTGAGACATTTACATTCATAAACACAAAATAAGTACATGTAAACAAAAGAAGGAACTTCAATGCAGTCATGGAAACTTGTGAAATGTAAAAAAGTGAGTGAGCCCCTTCACTATACTCTTGTTTAAATCATTGTCTGAGTAATCGATTTTGGAGATGCAATTCTGGTGTGGCCCCAAAAATGTTTTTCTTTTGCTCTTTGGCACAAAGATATTATGAACATGTTATTTTATAGTCCTCTCCGATGCCCAATTGTGTTCAAACAGTGCACACATCTGAGTCAGTATAATGGCAATGTCTACTCTGCTCATGGATGGTCAGACCCTTTTCACCAATCTCTACTTATCTTTCAAATGAAAATGTTTCCATTGTTCCTTTGCTTGTAACTTGTACAATCTCTGATGGTATATTGGCAGTTAGCGGCTTAAAATAAACGGCAGATGCAAGGGCCATTCTATACTCTCAGATACAGAAATTGATTATGCAACGACTTGATTGTGTTTGCCAGTGAGGGTTTGGCAGCATACTTTCTCCATTTTGTCGAGATTCATCTTCAGTTGAGTGAACAACAGCTAAAATATAAATGTCAAGTGCCAGCTTGGAGTCACAATTAAAACTGGTCAAAGAGAGTTAACAAAAGGATTAACATATCTTCAGTTGAGGGAACGACAACTAAAATATATATAAATGTCAAGTGCCAACTTGGAGTCACAGTTAAAATTAGTCAAAGAGAGTAAACACAAGGATTAACATGGAGTGAGATTCTTAAATTTAGAAACCAAATAATATGTCAAGACAAAATAACAAAATTAAATGGCAGGTAAGAACCAATATCGGGAACGAAATAGCTAGTTTACTTTTTTTAGAAAAATTAAAACAATAACAAAGACCATAAGCATTTCTTCTCACCTTATTCAAACAAAGTGGAATTTACTTTAATAATAATGCAGCTTGTAAAGAGAGGATTGGACTGCCTATCCCAGAAGTCATGGTAAATTTGAATACTCCTGTTGCTTCTACTTTGCGTCTTTGTCAGGTTTGATGGTCGCAAATCTTGCTTCCATATTTAATGAAGCCTCTAAGTGTTCACTATGATGGAAGTGTAGCAGACAAGTAGGTGCTGCCTGTTTTCTTCAATTCCAAAACTTGCGCTTCCGAGCTGACAAGTTTTCACAATGCATCATTGTAAAGTTTGATAGCTCTAGATCTTGTTCAGATTACCCAACGATACCCATATTTCTTCACCTCAAAATGTAGACATAGCTTGTCTATTACATCAGGTTTCAGTGTCAAGTAATCAAGCTGAGGTGTGCCCTGGAACTTATATATTTTAAAGAAATTGCGTCGAGGGAATTAGAATAGCCACAGATAATCTGATTCGTCCGTGACTAGATCTCCATCAAGAACCACCGGAATCTTAATGGTGAAAACTGCTTTTGTTTTCGGAGGACCCATTGTTAGAATTGTTCCCCTTTCATGACGTGCTGTGAATACTGCACAACACACAATACCACAACATTTATTGTCATGCTGCATAACGGAAGATACGTCTATGGTGATGGTTGAACCAACTTGGTATTTCACATCCAGGAATAATACTTTCAATGCTTGGATTCAACAGAAAGTGTTCAGGACGTCTGCAATGGTGGTCAGCCTGGTACAACAGATACAGCTATATGTTAATTCCTGGTTCCTATACAAAAGAGAGAGAAAGAGATGGAAGGATGAACGAAGGATCGTGCACATGCACACCTTAAGAATTTGTCTAATCCATGAAAAACTCAGGCTAGTGCAGCATTCCTTCTCAACTAATTTTGGGCAGTTGAAAATATGTAATCCTGCCGCAATTCCAAAAGCTTCAGGTATTACATCATGCCAAAACGGCAGGAAAATATCTGATATCAAGTCAGTTCGTGAAGGGAGCTCGGGAAAATATTTCAACTGCTTGCAATGCTGTAATTTTAAACAATACAGTTTGGAAAGGTACTTGAGGTTGGGCAATGTAGCAAAATTGTTTCCCATTAAATTTAGCATTTCTAAGCAACTTAAGTTTCCAATAGCATCAGGGATTTGAACTAAGATCAAGTTTATGCATACAAGGGAGAGTAGGCGAGGAAGGCAACAAACAACTAACTGAATCTTTATGTGCTCTGGAATTCAAAAAATGTAAAGGCCATGCAAGCCACCTTTTGATGAATGAGGATGTTGATTGGGAATGACTAGGAGCTTCACCTATTTAAAACTTCTTCAAATGCCCTGAATCCCTTGGTTCATCTCATAACTAGATATTATACAATTTTGAACAACCGGAGAGACTCAGATATTCAAGAGAATTGAGGTCCAATATGGTGTTGGGTAAGCTTACTAGATTTTTGCAATTTTCAAATTCAAAACAGCAAGCTTTCTTAGAAGACCAATGGATGGATTGATTTGTTTGAGTTGTATACATCCTTCGAGATTTAGTGTTTCAAGATTTATGGCCTCCCCAATATCTGGCATCTGGATTAGATTTTTGGAGTACGAGAGATTCAAAAATCTCAAATTGTGTAGAGGCTGCGGTGAAGGAGCAATAGTAGGAGACAAAGTTAATAATGACACCTAGGCTTTCTTTTGTTTTTTTTTTTTAGCAAAGAAAAAGGAAATAATATGTGAGAGAATTTATCTTTTTATTGGTTTTTTTTAAAGAAAACAAAATAGACTAGAAAAATAATTTACACTACCTTTGTGTTTTTCCGTAGTTGTTTGATGTTGCTGTCCCTCAGGAACAATTCAACAAGTTTGTTCGGCTGAAAGCTTGGCGGTAAACACTCAAAAGGATATTTATCCAAAGTAAGATACCCTAATTTATTCGAAAGAAATTTGAGACTTCCTGAAAAGTTCACACCTATAAGTATGAGCAATTGAAGGTTTCTCATTTTTGATAGAGCATCAACTCTCGTTACTGTTTCATCAAACCCTCGTGCTTTATGTTGCGAAACTACTTTGGCTTCAAGATTTTGTGCTCCCTAGAGCATTGCAAATAGGAAAGAAATGTTAGATCTTTTGAAGTATATACAGATTCTAGAAAAATGGGAACCTAAGATTTATACACTCCAAAAACTATTTTACTATATCGTCTAGCATAACTTTGATGAGACCTTGATAATTCCACAACCTACTCCACTTTCTTGGCTTTTTAGGTGATATTTCTCAAAAAGTACACCTGCCTAAATCTTTCAGCAAGCCATTTGTTAAAGATATGATTTGATTCACTATAAAATAGGGTAACTAGGAAACTATTGTATAGTTGATTCTTAGAGATCTTGATTGTATTTCCTTTATTTTGTAATTCTATGATTATAAATAGATCAACTAGTGTGTGGGTTAAGACACACACAGTTTCTGTAACTTCTACATGGTATCAATGGGTTCGATCCCCTCTCCGCCCTTCGTGCGAAACACTCTCCACGGGTGAATAGTACCGCACGCCTCCTCTGCTCCTGTTTGGCAGCTTTCTGGTCACCTTCTTGCTGGCAACCACCACCAACCACCTTCGCCCCTCACCGGCGATCCTTGCGTTGCCCACTACGCCCCTTGATGCCGCTGCACGCGCCCCTCGCGTGCCATGTGTTTGGCGGGTTAGCTTCATGCGTGCATAGCAGATATGCGCGTGACGCATATTTTGCCGCTACCCACTAGCCAACGACCCTCCCTTGGCCCTCCACTACCTTCGGCGACCCTCCCTAGCCCTTGTTTGGCTGCTTTTTCATGGCCTCCACTGACTCCTCCGTTGCTTTGGCTCCACCGTCATGTTTACAAATATCCCTCTGATCCCCTATGAAAAATTAAGTGGATCAGCCAATTACAATACCTGGGTAGCCATTGTCCAGCTATGGTTCCATGGTCAAGGCCGTGCTAACCACTTGACCACTAAAGCCACGGACATTCCCAACAAGGATCGTGCTCATTGGCAACAGATTGATGCCTCTTTATGCAGTGTCCTTTGGTTTTCTATTGCTCCCAACCTTCAACCTTAATACCAAGCCTTCCCCACCTGTTATGGGGTTTGGACCAAAGCCAAGAAAGTCTACTCCAATGATGTCCATCGTCTTTATAGTATGGTGACTGCTATGATATCCACCAAACTTGAGAATATGGACATGCAAATGTATCTTGGTAAGCTCGATTGTTTGATTGTGGATTTTAATAATCTAATGCCTTTCACTAGTGATGCAGAGACCTTTTTACAACAGCGTAATCAGTTCTTCATGGTTCTCGCTCTTGTTGGTCTCCCCCCTGATCTTGACTTAGTGCATAACCAAATCCTCTCAGGCTTTATTGTTCCTACCTATGACATGATTAGTGAACAGTTGTTGGGTCTCTCCACTCCGTATGCTTTTGGACATCCATCTGCCCCCTCTGTTGATTCTTTCGCCCTTGTCTCCCACTCTTTTCACCATGGTGGACGTAGCGGGGGCCGTGGTGGCAAAAGTCGTCCCCGTTGCACTTATTATCACCGCTATGGCCACCTTGAAGCAGAATGTCGTACCAAGGTCAGGAAACAATCGAAATTAGCTAATGTGGCTCAAGTTGCCGGACTTGCTCTACTTGCGGATGTTACTATTTTCGCCCCCGAGTATGATGATTTTCTCTAATTCCGAGCAGCCCAACAACCTGCCTCGCCTGTTACTATTGTGGCTCAGTCTGGTAATCCTATTGCCTTTGTCTCCCAGTCCTCCTCCCTTGGCCCATGGATCCTTGACTCTGGTGTCTCAGATCATATGACTGGTAACTAATCTATTTTCTCTCAGTTATCTTTTTTTGACACCTTGCCGTCTGTTACACTTGCAGACGACTCTCAAATTAAAGTTCGTGGCATTAGTCAAACCCACCCACTTCCTCATCTTTCCTTAAATTCTGTTTTGTTTGTTCCTGGTTGTCTTTTCAATTTAATTTCCATTAGCAAACTCACCCGCTCACTTAATTTCCCTGTCTTGTTTGTTAATAATTTTGTCCTTGTTCAGGATCGACGTACCAAACAGACGATTGGAGCAGGACATGAGTTTGGGGGAATGTATCAAGTCTCACCACCAATTGCTTATGTCTCCACGACCTCTCCAGAACTTGCTCATTAGCACCTCGGTCATCCTAGTTTGGAAAAATTATGCCTTTTGGTTCCTACTTTCTCTTCCCTTACATCCTAAGAGTGTGAGTCATGTCAGTTAGAAAAACATGTTCGTCATTCTTATAGTCCTCGTGTCCATAAAAGTGTTGCGTCCCCTTTTACCTTGGTTCACTTAGATATTTGGGGACCTAGTCGAGTTTGTTCATCTTTAGGATATTATTATTTTGTCACATTTATTGATGATTTTTCTCGTTGTACTTGGGTTTTCTTAATAAAAAATCGTTCTGATGTTTTTTATGTATTTCAAGGATTCTCGGGTGAAATTCAAAATCAATTTGGGTCGTCCATTAAAATTTTATGCACTGTGTCGCAACCGGGGTCACGACCGGACGACGAAAACGGAATTAAAAACAGGGGAGCTGCTACCAAAGTTTATTACGGAAAACTTTGAAAAAACCCTTTAAAAGAATGTGGTCTATGAAACCAAATATAGGTTCGGGAGTCAGTTACGTGTAGGGAAGGTATTAGCACCCTACAACGTTCGTCATAAAGACGGTTACCCCTAATTAAATGTGCAAAATGGATAGCTTCTAAAATATTTATTTTACCCCTTAAAGAAAAGAAAATATATTTACAAATTTTTTATTTTATCAGAAAAACTTTAATTAAGAAGATAATATTTATTTTTGGAAAGAAATTAATTTTTTTATTTTTTGAGATCGACAGGGGTAGGCCCCTGCTCCTACGTATCCTTAGGTGCAATGAGGAATCAGACTCACGTAGTTCTTTGGTAGAAGGATATTGTTGTTGGTTGATTTTTTTATTATTTATTTTATTATTATATATATATATATATATTATTTTAGTATGGTAAAGGCATACTCAATAACCAAATTTGAAGTGCATCTAAAGTGGTTATCAATATACCTTTTAAGATTTTCATAATAGTCAAATAGGAAGTGCATCCAAAGTGACTACTTGAAATCCTTTTAAAAAGAGAAAGTTTAATATTATAAAAAAAGATTTAATAATTTTATTTTATATTATTATTTTTTTTATTATAAAGGCATACTCAATAACCAAATTGGAAGTGCATCCAAAGTGGTTATCAATATACCTTTTTAAGTTTTTATGATAGTCAAATAGGAAGTGTATCCAAAGTGACTATTGTTAAAACCTTTGTTAAAATACATTTTATTATTTACTTAATATTATTATTATTACTATTTTTATTATTATTATTATTATTATTATTAGAAAAGAAATGATAACCAAATAAGAATTGCATCTTAAATGATTGTCATTAATATTAAAACTTTAATAATGTCTAAATAGGAAGTGCATCCTAAGTAGCCATTATCAAGTTTAATTAATTAATTATTTATTTATTTATTAAAAGGGTTTTACTTTTGATTTAGGAATTGAATTCTCAATAAATAGTCTAATAGACAAAAAGAAAAGTTTCTAAAAAGTTTTAGAATTAATTTTATGAAAAGCTAACGTTATTACCCTTTTAATTGAATCATATCCATATTTGATATATATATAAAAACGAGAAAGTTTTAGAATGTCAATGTGCTAAAAAGCTAATAATTTATTTTGCGTTTAACATACGTTTGATTTTTATTTGATCATTACCCTTACGTTCACAAAGCTATAAAAAAATCTGATTCCGAATTGGGCCAAAACCATATCACAATCCAATAAACCTAGAAAGTTGGGCACAAATATTCAGCCCCCTTTTCGCCCCTAAAGGAAGAATAAGAATTCCCACGCCGTAGTGCCGATGATCAAGTTCACACGTTCCGATCTAGACAGTGATGGAAGAGAGCAGAGATCTTCACCCTTCTCTTTCTCGCAATCGCAGCGTGGAGAAATTGCTCGACGGCAAAGAAAATTCTACATGAAGGTAGCCATTCAAACCCACTTTGCGACGGTGACAAGAGATAAGGGATTTGGGGGATGCTGACGCACAAGGAAGCAGACATTGATTAGCGTGGCAGTCGTGTGAAGACATCAACACGAATTCGCGTCACAATGATGGCGACAGAGAGAGGAAAGCCAACACGATAATGCCGACACGAATTTGAGTTACAGCAAAGGAGCGAAAGCTGAAGAAGCGCGTAAGGACATCGACTCTGGTTCGCATCGCAGAAATGGCAAACTGAATGCTATTTTATTATTAGATTTCTTATTTGTTAATTTTGATTCATTGTTATCTGTGTGTTCAGATCTTATTTTGAAAATTTTTGAATGCAAGTGTGATTATGAATGTACACTGGTGCTGCTATATGTAATTAAATGCGCGATTGTAACTCTGTGCAAGTGTAGAGAATAATGATTTATGTATGTGGAGTGTTGTTGTGCAAGTTTGTGTGATGAGTGCAGTGAGTATTCAAATAAAACAACACAGAGCCAACAGAGAATAGGATAACACTATTTCAGTAAGAGTAGATCTGCGATTTCAACAATGAAACGAATCAACTATAATGTGAACCAAAACTCATATATGAAGCATTAACAAACTACTTATTCATTCAGATGCTAACAACGACTGATACTACATATAGAATCCGAAGGAACGAAAAGGAATAGGAGCAATATACCTTCAAGTTTCGCTATTGAAGAGAGAATAGTAAGTAGAGTGATGTGAGAATGAACGAGACAACGAAACAGTGGTCATCCTTCTGATCACCAGAACAAGAATCGGTGAGTATGGTTATATGTGCCTGTTCCCCCTTTTGCTACATCTTCCTCCTCTGCTTCTCCTCTATTTTTTCGGCAGTTTCTCTGCTTCTTAGATTTTTTTTTCTAAAAATGACGTGACCCCCTCCATTCTTTCTCTTTGTTTGATCTTTTTATAAGCTTCCCAAAACTTGTCTCGCACGGCTCTTCTCTCTGTTGGCAATTTTCACGCTGTTTTTGTTATAATTTTTACTTCCTTTCAATAATGATGGGCCTTAGTTTGTTCTATAAGCCCGTGCTCCTTTAAGGCCCAAAAAACCCTTTAACTTTTATTCATTCTTTTGATCCTCCCTTCTTATTCTTTCTCTCCTTTCTTATGGTCTAGAGAGAATTATTGACTTTTATTGTATCTTTTTATCAAAATTAAAAGCCTAAAACATTTTTCTTTGTTTTTTTTTTTTTGTTTAATTGAATATGGACCTAAAGCATTTTTAACCTAGCAAGCCTAAACAAAAGAAATTTATTTAACTAATTTTTTTAATTAATTAAATCTTTTTTTCATTTTATTGCATGGATTGCCCGGATAAAATTAGGTGTTCACACATTAATAATGCTAGAGAATATTTGTCTTCCCAGTTTCAGTCATTTTTAACCTAACAGGGAATTCTTCAGCAAACGTCATGTGCTCACACACCACAACAAAATGGTGTTGTTGAACGCAAGAATCGTCACCTAGTCAACACCATTGCTTGTACCCTCCTCCTTTACTACCATGTTCCTCTCTGCTTTTGGGGTGATGTGCTTCTTACCGCCTATTATTTGATCAACCACATGCCTTTGTTTGTCCTCAACAATTAGACTCTGTACTCCATTCTGTACCCTAAACAAGACCTCTATCCTGTTCCTCCTCGTGTCTTCGGTTGCACCTATTTTGTCCATGATCTCACTCTAGGTAAACATAGACTCTCTGCTAAGTCCATTAAATGTGTTTTTCTAGGTTACTCTCGTCTCCAGAAAGGATATCATTGTTTTTGCCCTCAATTTCAACGGTATCTTGTTTCTGCTGATGTCACTTTCTTTGAGTCTACTCCGTTATTCTCTTTGCCCACCACCAACGATGCTCCTCTAGATGTTCCACTTGTTGTTCCAACCTTGGTCATTATCTCTACTCCACCACCACTGATTACCTATCAACGTTGCCTACACCCTCCATTGGCAACCCCACCTATTGATCCCCCAGCATCATCTCCTGCTCCAAACGCCCCTTCACCAACGTCTCTTGCACATGAGCTTCCCATTGCCCTGCATAAAGGTATTCAGTCCTCTCATAATCCTCACCCATTATATGCTTGTACTCTTCATTATGATCGCTTATCTCCTTCCTATTTCTCTTTTATCTCTTCTTTGAGTTCTATGTCTATTCCTAAGTCTACAGGTGAAGCCATGACTGATCCTCGTTGGCAGCAGGTGATGCTAGACGAAATGGCTGCTTTGTAAGCAACTGGAACTTGGGAGTTAGTTCCCCTGCCTCCCGACAAGACTACTGTTGGTTGTCGTTGGGTTTATACAGTGAAGGTTGGACTGGATGGCACTATTGATCGGTTCAAAGCTTGCTTGGTGGCTAAGGGCTATACTTAGATCTTTGGCCTTGACTATGGGGACACCTTTTCCCTTGTGGCCAAGATCACTTCTGTTCGACTGTTCATTGCTATGGCTGCCATCCGCCATTGGCCGCTTCACTAGCTGGATATTAAGAATGCCTTCTTGCATGGTTAGTTGTAGGAAGAGGTTTACATGGACCAATCGCCCGGTTTTACTTTTTCTGGCGAATCTCACCTTGTTTGTCGCCTTCGACGTTCTCTCTATGGTCAGAAGCAGTCACCCCGTGCTTGGTTTGACCGGTTTAGCTCTGTCTTACTTCTGTTTGGCATGACTCGCTAGGATGCAGACCACTCCGTTTTTCCCCTTCACTTTCTGTCTGGCTTGTGCATTTATTTGGTGGTCTATGTTGATGACATTGTCATCACTGGCGACGACTCTGACTGTATCCGCCGACTCAAATCTCACCTTCGGCATTAGTTTCAAACAAAGGATCTAGGTTTGCTCAAATATTTTTTGGACATTGAGGTTGCTCAATCCATTTTTGGCATTGCCATTTCCCAAAGGAAATATGCTTTGGGTATTCTCATTGAGACTGGTATGCTTGAGTGTCGCCCTAGTGACACTCCTATGGACCCCAACGCCAAGCTTCTTCTGGGTCAGGGGGAACCACTTGAAGACCTGGGAAGGTATCATAGACTTGTTGGTAGACTCAACTACCTCACTGTCACTAAGCTAGACATCACATTTGTAGTGAGTGTGGTAAGTCAATCCTTAACGCTCCTTGTGATGGTCATTGGGATGCTGTCATGCGCATCCTTAGATATATCAAGAATGCACCAAGTTGGGGACTCTTATATGAAGATAAAGGCAATGCCAAAGTTGGCTGTTACTCTGATGTTGATTGAGCAGGATCTCTATCAAACAAGAGGTCTACCTCTGGCTATTGTGTTCTCATTGGAGGGAATGTATTTCATGGAGAAGCAAGAAGCAAAATACAGTTGCTAGATCCAGTGCCGAAGCTGAGTACCGTGCCATGGCAGTAGCTGTATGTGAAATTACATAGCTTAGGCAACTTCTTCAACAGTTACAGTTTGGAGACACTCAGGACACTAAACTTATCTGCGACTACCAAGCCGCCCTCCACATTGCATCTAATCCAGTCTTCCATGAACAGACTAAACACATAGAGATAGATTGTCACTTCGTGAGAGAGAAAGTGCTCTCAGGGGAAATCACCACTGATTTTGTCAACTCTAGTGACCAACTAGCAGATATGTTTACTAAATCAATTAAGGGATCCCGCGTTGACTATATTTGTAACAAGCTTGGCGTATATGACATATATGCTCCAGCTTGAGGGGGAGTGTTAAAGATATGATTTGATTCACTGTAAATAGGGTAACTAGGAAACTATTGTATAGCTGATTCTTAGAGATCTTGATTGTATTTCCTTTATTATGTAATTTTATGATTATAAATAGATCAGCTAGTGTGTGGGTTAAGACACACATAGTTTCTGTAACTTACTACACCATCCATATTAATCAATCCATATCTAATGAATATGAGTGATTTGTCAATGAGAACTTGTAGGCTATATTTAGGAAGAAATCTACGAAAATCTAGAATTTCCTTCACATATTGCTTTTTGTACCTGTCAAAGAAGCAAGCAATATCTAGAAATATTTCCTTGTTTGTGTCATCTAGCTCATCAAAACTTATTTGCAGCACACCCATACTTTATTTTCTCTTGGCCTAGCCAATGCACTTCTCTGTTGTGAGAAATTTCAACAAAACAGAGAGGAGCCGAATACTTCAACTGCTAAGGGATGGCCTTGAGCATGAAATAGTACATCATGAGTCAGCTTTCATAATCACACATAATATAATTGTTTTTGAAAGCATTTCTACAAAACAATTGGATAACATTTTCCTCATTCAACGGCTAGACTTGGTAAACATCATTGACTCCATGTGTCCTCAATATATGTTTATCCGTAGAAATTATGATGATTCTGCTCCCCCCACTTAGGCATTCATGTAACAGAGTATCTCTACTCCCTGTAAACATCTTTAACTGTCCAACTTGATCAACATTATCAAAAACTATAAGTGCCCTTGCATTGTGTAGCCTATTCCATACCAAACATGTTCTCTCTAAGACATTGCAAGTCTTTAGATTTTCTCATTTAGAGACTGAGAAAGTAACTATTTTTGTACACCTAATGTACTAGAATCTCGACTAATTCTACTTACATCATCAATAAAACATTGAAAATTATATTGATGAGAGATTCTTTCATATAAGGCATGAGCAAGAGTTGTCTTTCCTATTTCACCCATCCCATTAATTCCAACAACTTGAACATCATTATCAAATCCCAAACATAAAAGCTTTGCTAATTCTTTAACATGAGATTCCATCCCAACTAGATTATCATTTGGAAGACTTGAAAATTTATGATCCAATATATTTATTATGTTTTGAACAAGACAATAACAGGGTACCTTTTCACTTTTAAAATACTATTTTGCATTAAACATGCATAAATTTGGACAGAATTTTCATCCTACCTCTCTCAACTCTAGTTTAAAAAGTGATAATAAATTCATGAATACAACATGACTAAGAAATGGTGAAATATATGTGTTGGTATATGCACTTGATATTTAATATTGGGGCACATTATTAAGAGAACTTATAGGGTTGCATACTTAAGACAAGCCCACTAGGAATAAAAACTGGTTGGACCAAAACTTTTTTTAATGGGCCAATTCGTTAGAATTAAGCCCAGTATGAGTGACACCCTTTAACCCTAATTACCTCCTATTAATAAACGTTGTAGGAGGTGTGGCTGTATGTGATACACTGAGACAGATATTAAGGTTAGCCGTCACTTCCTTCTGATTGCAGCTAGCACAGCAAATGGAGAGGAACCCTAGTGTGAGCGTGGAGACACGTGCTTGTCTATGTGCATACCTGTAGAGACGTTGCTCGCTTGCATCGTTCAATGGATCAAGAGGTAACTCCTATTTTATTCTATATTTTAGTAGCCTTGATTTGTGTCATTTGTTTGAACAATAAGGGAACAATCAATTTTAATTTTGCTGCGTTGTCTTATGTCTCAATCCTACAATATGCACATGCTAGGACTAAGTGCACGTATACGTAATAAAGTAAGATTAAGGGATGAGAGAGGATTACTTACTTATTTCCGATATGCCAACCAGAGAGATTGGCCACTCGTGTGAGAGCTTCTCTCCATCTCTGCACTTCCTCCATCTTCTCCTTATCTTCTCTGAATCTTTCTTCGTGTTCAGCAAAGGCTTTCTCATAACATCCATTCTGTTTTCGTACCTCTAATGGATCAACATCATAAAAAATAGGCAGAACACGTCTGGGCAATGTTTCAGTGCAGTTGCAGTTGCAGATCTGTGCTAGTTCACTCGAGCACCAAGTTGAGGAAGCATAGTTCTTTGAGAAGACCGCAATGAAAATGCGAGACCCTTGAATGGCTTGTACCAGCTTGGGTGCTATTGATTTGCCTTTCTTCAGAACTGCATCATCTTTGAAAGCACCAATGCAATTTCTACCGAGAGCTTGTTAAAAAAAAAGCAGTGAAGTTGTATCGTGTGTCTTTGCCACGGAAGCTCACAAACACGTCATATGTCCTTCTTGCGTGAGAGAAGAAGAACTGCATTGGATGACGGTGTTAGAAGCCATTGCAATTGTAGTCAATGTGCAACTGCAGAGCAAAGACAATGGTTTCTGGATACAAAGCGTGGGTAGTGAAGCTCCTAATTGTGGTTTAGGCGCGTTTTCTTGGAAGCTTCTCTCTCTTCCTCTTAGCTGTTCGACTCTCTTATTTCTAGGAAGCTAAATAGCTAATATCACTATATAGTAATAGTCCCTGAATGCGGTTTCGGCGTTTTTGCTTAGCAGCTTCTCCTCCCACTTAATCTTCTCGTAATTATGTTTTTAGAATTTTCCCCTAATTGCACTTCGTTCATTTGTTGGGGTCGGCAGAAATTTTGTCATTTATTTAATGCGTAACTTGGCAATTGACTCATGGCAATTAACGTGAGACTCGGGAATGTTCATTAGCACCTTGTAGAGACAATTAAAGTTGGTCATAGAAAGTTAATAGAAGGATCAAAGTTAATAGAAGAAAGTTAATTGATCAAGTCAATGGTAATTTTTTTGATAAAATTGTTAGATTATTTAAGAAAGATATTGAAATATCATGAGCACTATTTTTTCTTCTTCGTTTTTTGAGGGTCTATTTCTTCTACTTCTTGCTCATGTATTGTATGGAAAAATTAAACTTTAAAAATAGGTTAAAATATAATTTTAATCTTTATATAAATTTTTGTTTCAATTTGGTTTTTTAAATTTAAAAAGTTTTACTTTAGTCTCTTAAGGTATTTCTATTAGACTGAAATGGTCCTTCCATCAATTTTTTACACTAACAATGTTACTTTTGGCTAACATAGCAAACATTCATCTCATATGTCATCTCACAAATTTTGTCATGTGTCATCAACTTAACCAAATTATTATTGTTGTTGCTGTTGTTAGGGGAAAGAGGGGCACTCCATGCCTCTCTTTTTTTTTAAAAAATAAAAATAAAATAAAAGAGGGAGGAGGTTAAATAAAGAGTGAGAGTGAACAATTAATTCTATGGTAGTTATTTAATTAAAATAAAGGGTAAAAGTGTCAAACAAAAATATATACTAAAATGGGATATATTGTTGTCGTTGTTGTTATTGTTGCCGTCATTGTCGTCTATTCCTATACTATAAATTAAAATTCCTAATTTGGAGAGTAGTTGTCATTGTTGTTACTATATATTCCTATACTATAAATTAAAATCTCTAATTTGGAAAGTGGAGCTCTAACTTTCCTCACTCTCTCAATTATATATTATTAATGCTTTCTCTTCTCTCATTGGAAAGTGCATTTTGTGAGAAACATTGTTAAAAAATAAAAAGAGGGAAATGAATACTGTATCGTGGCAATAGCCACTACCTTGAAAGCAAATTCTGGTGGACCTATGGTGCAACCCAAAATCCAGTTTGCTCCCTAAGATTTACACAGCAACGTGCTTGAACTTGTGCACTCGAGGCCAAAACATATTGGAGCCTCACGAACAATGCCCAAAAGAATCAAAGCAAAAAGAAAGAAAGAGAGAAAGGTTGAGAAGTAGAGAATTACTTTCTTGGTGTCAAGACTTTTGTTACTACTTTATATAGTGCCTAAGAAATCAAATCGTTGGAAAAAATTTTAAATAGCTTTTAACACAAAAATAAAATTGATGGGCATGAATGAATGACTAATTAAAGCAATTAATATGTCAATGGTAACAAAGCAATTAATATGCCAATAGTAATAAAGAAATAATTAGCATTTATATGCCATTATTTCCACACATTTCACACACGATACATTCTCATAACTAGCCAAAAAATTTCTCATTCATCTTAAATTACTTTCCTTTATCTTCATTTATATATTTGATTTCGGGGTAAACTATGTTTTTGATCTTTCTAAAATTTCTCATATTCAATTTTAGTCCTCCAAAATTTTTTTGTTTTATTTTGTCCATCTAATTTGAATATACTCCACTTTTAGTCCTCAAAGTGATTATAAATAACATTTAATAGCAGTTATAAACCACTATAAAATACACTTTGAGGACCAAAAGTAATGTATTTCTAAATTAGAGGAAGGGAAATAGGACAAAATTTTTTTGGAGGACTAAAACTAAATTTAAGAAATTTTAGAGGAACCAAAAACATAGTTTACTCTTGATTTTCTTAATTGTTTATCCATTTCAATTTAAAAATAACCTTATATCATAATTTAAATTATTTATTATAAATAGGTTAAATTACTAAGTAGGTCCCTAAACTATTTAGAATTTACAAATAGATCCCTATAAGAAAATTTTTTTAATTAAATTTCTAAACTAAAAAAGTAGGTTCTATAGTTAGTTTTTGGCAGTTTAAAACTGTCAAAGAATGATAGTTTTAAAAACCTTAAAGACTCTACTTAAAATAATTTATAAGATCAAAAACTCAATTTAAAAACTTTAGTTTAAGAACCTATTGAAAAGTTTTGAACTAATGCAAGGATCGAGTTAGTAATTTGATCTAAATTATATTAATATAAAATGACCTTGGTCTTGGTCGCAGGGAGTTGGTGCTGTAGGTGAAGTTGCAAATAGTAAAGCTAATACGGTCGCACTTTATTTTTCACAGCCCAATCTACGAAGCTAATAGAATTAATTAATTATTAAAAAGCCTCTAATTAATTGCGGGTTTGGTGTGTTTTCTTGGTAGCTTCTCACTCTTAGCTTTCCCGTTATCGCGTAAGAATCTTCAACCCACCTTACCTTTGGATGAAATTAAGTTGCGACTAATGTCAGTTTTCCATTTACTAGCAGAGCGGTCAAGTTGGGTTACGTTTTCCACTTTATTATGAAGCTAATATGAACACACATACTTTTTCCATTGCCATGTTTTTTCTACTGAAGAGAATATATTAATCCTAACGTGTCTTTTGCTTTGGATATTCAAGACGTGACCCATTTAGCTGTATTTTTACTTTTATTTTTATTTATTTATTTATCATCATCATCATCATTTAATTGTTAGATATTTAATAAGCTGAGCCAAAGGGATGGGTAGGATCCTCAACTTTAATTGGAACAAACTTCGTCAATTATATGATAGCCGAATCCAACAAACAACAAGATCTTTCCAAATCAAGCTAGCATTATTAAAATTTCCAGGGTTGGCGGTGGCACCGGCACAAATACTTAGAAGAATATTACCCTCGACTGGCCAAAAGCATGTCCTGTCCAATGTGCATAGAATTTAGATTTAGCTGTCGAGAATGAAAAGTCTTAGCCTCTAGGACTATTGATAATTTATTGGCTAGATTATTCATTTTAGTCTCCATATAAAAAAAGCTGTATGTTTTAATCTCTGAAGAGTTTTTTAAGACGGTTTATTACTTAGAAAGTTGCTGCGATTTTATACGATCAAAAAGTTTTCTCTGATATTAGCAATGGAAACTAAAACTTAACTTTTATACATGTGCAGAGATTAAAACTTATAGTTTTCCATATAAGAACTAAAACTTAAAATGAAGGAAATTATAAAGACTAATAATTAAATAGCTTAACATAATTTATATATGAGAAATGATACTTGTACAATAAATTTTACAATCAATAAAGAGAAAAAGACAAAAGAGAGAAGTTTAAAACGTAATAAACTAGTTTTAGTATCAGTGCAATGCACGAGAACATACAGAGTTTATTGATAAGTATTATAAATATTATATTAATGTTAATAGTTAATAAATAATAATTAACAATTAATAGTACATGTAGGTATGTATTATATTAATATTTATATTCCATTTAACATATATGTATTTCTTTGTAAAAGCAGAGATGGAAAGGTGAAGATGAAAAAAAAAAAACTTGTTTAAAAAATTTAAGACCTACCTCATACTGATGATGGCACACAATTTATTTCTTGTGTTATGTTTTATGCATTTTTTAATACTAATTAATTTATAAATAGATTTTAACGTGTAAAAATAAGAAAAGAATAATGATTTATTTACAATTTTTTTAGATTTTAAATTTTAAATATAATGTGAAAAAATTAAAATAAAATTTTGAATTGTGTTTTAATTTCTATCATTTAATCAAATATATACTAATTACTTAAGAGAAGATTAAAATTTGATTAGATGAAAAAATATTCATTAAATTACTTAAATTGGAAGATAGTAAGTAAGAGGGAAATAAATTTATGTTAAAATTATTACAACAATAATTAAAATTTCAAAAATTATAATAGAATATAATTTCTTCCAAGTAATTCAAATTTTAAGGTGATTTATGGTAATTTTTTTAGATGTTAATGTGATTTTAGGTAAACTGTTCATCCCGCGATTAAATTTCCCCACTTGCTTTTATAAAAAAATTTATTTTTATCTTGTGTTATATTCTATATATAATTTCTATTTTAATAAATTGACATATACATGTTAATGTATAAAAGAAAATTAAAATCTATCCAAGTAAACAATATCTTAAATAATTTATTTAACTGAAAAGATAAAAAATAAGAAATGAATAATGATTTGCCTGAAAATTGATTTTAGACACTAATTTTGCATGGGAAGATAAAAACAATTACATGGATTTAATTTGATTTTTGTTATGTAATTAAATATATATTAATTAGGAAAAAGAAACTTTAATTTTGATTGGACCAAAATATTTAGTAAAAAAGTTAATCCCCATGAATTAATAATAAATTTCCCTACTTGCTTTCATAAAAAAATTGTTCATCCTCATGTGTTATATTTTAAATATTTTATCCTATAAGTTAAGCCTAAAATTCTCTTCATACTCATAAAAAATAGTCATCCCCATTTGTTATATTCTTTTCATACTTTCTATGTTAAATAAAATAAAAAAATTCAATAAATTATTTAAGTCCGGAAAGAGAAAGCCATAAAAAATACATTTAATTTAAAATTATTATAACCAAAAAAATATATAATTTCACCATAATAATTTAGATATTAATATGATTTTAAGTATTTTTTTTATGAGCAAAGAATTTCATTAATAGTAAGATTAGTTGAGATGAGCACAAGGTGTGACCAACTTAACACTCCAAACAAAGTTTAATGATTATGTACTATCAGTATAAAAAATTTTACACTATCATTCAATAAAAAATTACCATTAGTATGACTTTTAAAGTAGTTAATGTAAAAATCAACTAACTTACTATACTTTAATTTTTCTCATTCCTGATCCTCTTTAATTTAGCATGTAATTTTACTACCAAAAAATTGTATTTGTCAGCGTGACTTTGGAAAAGATTGTATTTGTAGATTTACCCTTTAATTTCCAAAGATCAACCACACACACATATAAACATTGCAAAATGCAGTTATAAAAAAAACATTGCAGAATGCTTGACTAATAAAAAGAACATTCTGAATTTCAAGAAGTGTAGTAACATATACTTTTGAATCACACATTCTCAATCAAACGCTTACAACAACCAAAAACATATGATGAATATCCACACACTTCAAATAATAGCAAAAAATTGAATATTATATTTGTCACCGGTGAAGTGCTGTCAGGAAATGTGGTATGAAATCTCCGAAACTTGAAACCAACATAACAAACTATCAAAATTTCAACTCCATCTTCGAAATAAACTAAATGGGCCTGAACTCAATCTAAAAAATCAGTGAAGAAAACACTAAAAAGCAAAACCAAAAGTAAAAACTGTCACACATTACTTACTCAATTTTGGGAGATCAGAGTGAAATTGAGTTATAAAGGGTTGTTGTCCTATAAACAAAAATGGTTCATCTAATTTAGTTTGATTTGGAGTATCATGAGAGAGAAAATTGACATTTGCTGACCAGTTGATATTTTTAGAACTGCCTCATAATCTTACAGAATGCAAATAGTGCTCTATTAAGGTACATAGAGATTCTCATAATCCATCCTCAGAGCTTTCCCACTACAAAATTCAAATAATTTTCTGCAATATCTTCCCAAAAGCAAGCTTCTACAATTCTATCCCATACAAAAGGAAGCTTTGTTGAGACATTTAAATCTTCAATCCACCACCTGATCACCAAATCCAATATTAATATCCAAAACACTACTACACAAAATGGATTTTAATTTAGGAATTTAAATCGGTTAATATCAAACCGATTTAAAAAAGAAACGCAGTGACATTTTTGAAATTATAACAAACTTTTTTAAATCGGTTCAAATCCAACCGATTTAAAAAGTCAATTTTAAAAATAAAATAATACTCGCACCAACTTTTTAAACCGGTTCCACTAGAACCGGTTTAAAAAGTGGGACTTTTTAAACCGGTTTGATGGAACCGGTTTAAAAAGTCAGTTTTTTTACCTTCGCACGCCTCTATTTTTCATTTCCCGCAGCCTTCTTCTTCCCCAATTCCTCCCTTCTAGCTTTCTTCTCCTCCATCTGCCCCTCATTTGCTCCATTGAAGCTCTCTTCTTCCCCATCCACTCTGTCACCATCGTTGTCACGCCTGCCCTGTGCTATGGCCTGCCCCATGCTCCATCGCCGTCATTGGAGTGCGAGCTTGGTGCCAAGTTTGCTTTGGTTGGAGGTAGCTCGTGCCATTGCTACTGGTGGAGGTCTACTGCTGTTGAACGTGCTCCATTGTTGAGTTTGGAGGTCCGCAAACTGGTTAGTCATTTTAATTTCATTTGGTTTATAATGTTTATATTGGTTAATTTGGTTCATTATGATTTACATTAGTTTACATTGGTTCATTTGGTTCATTAATTATGTGAATATGATTGTTTCATTTTTAATATTAATTTGAAATTAATCTTTTATGTTAATTATATTTTTACATGAAATTAATTAATAAAAGTTATATATAGTTGAAAATGTTTATTAATATATATAAGAAAAGTGTAATTCTTTATATCTTTATAAATTTATAAATCTTTAAAGAACTAGATAAATTGTTTAAGTTAATTATTAACTTATATAAATATGTGGTAAGAATTTTAAGTATTGAGGATTATATTACATAAGATAGAATTAAGTGAAGTTGATTATTTTAGGTAAGTTAGTAATAAGTAATGAAAAAGAATAAAAGTAAGAAGTTAATTTAATTATATGTTAGCAATTAATTAATTATCACTAAATATGATTTAACAAGTTATATGTTTTAAAATATTTATTTATTATAAATTTTAATTATAATATAGTTTGTATATTTATGAGTATTTATTTATTATAAATTTTAATTATATAACATAAACATTTATCCTGTGCAATGCATAGGCTAAAATACTAGTATAATTAATGTAATTATATTTTGTTTTAAACCCAAAGTTCTATAATTAATTGTGTGTTGTTTTTCTATTGAATTTATGCATTATGAGCGAACCTTAGTTTCCCGTTTGAGATTCAATATAATGATTAAAGTGGTAATGGTTGTATTGAATCTTGAATTGTCCGATTGGACAGTTTAGAAAGATCCATTTTTTTATACTTTATTAATACATAATGGTTAAATCTCATCGTAAATTTGATTAAATTTCGGTTTACTCATTTCGTGTTGTGTCTCCGAGTGCATACTTGATTGCGGTGAACTTGATGTCACCACTTTCATTTTGTGTACTTGGAGACCAATGCGAAATGTTGTCAAAATTTTGTCAAATTTAAGATGAGACTAAACTAATACGTATTAATCAAGTTCAAAAAAATGACTTTCTGAATGGGATAGGACCACACCTTGTATTAAAAAAGTGAGATTTACATGCATTAAGATATGGTTTGTGGATCACAGAAGGAAGTTATGGATTGTAGTTGGATTAATGCTAGACGCACAACTGATAAGTATCAAAATGGAGTGGAAGAGTTTATCCAATTCGTTGAAAGAAATCTTCCTGATAGTGATGGGTTCTTTTATTGTCCTTGTGCTAATTGTCTGAATGAGAGATGATTGCAACTTGAGCAAATACGGGAGCATCTCCTTTGTGATGGCTTTTGCAAGAGTTATACAACATGGACATGGCATGGTGAATTGTTAGACATGCCAAGTATGTCTCAAACAGATCAATTTGATGTACCTATGGATGATCGACTAGAGGACATGATCCATGATATTGGACCAGAGTCTTTTCAGCGAGCTCAACTGTACGACACTTTGTGCAGTGATACGGATAAGCTTCTATATCCAGGGTGCACTAAATTCACACGATTGTCAGCGGTGATAAGATTAGTGAATGTCAAGGCAAGAAATGGGTGGAGTGATAAGAGTTTCACTGAATTGCTTGAGTTGTTGAATGAAATGCTTCCAGAAGGTAACACATTACCAAGATGTAACTATGAGGCAAAGAAGGTGTTATGTCCGATGGGATTGGAATATAAGAAAATACATGTGTGTCCTAATGATTACATATTGTACAAAGAAGAGTTTGAAGAGTTGCACAAGTGTCCTAGGTGTGGGCTATCACGGTATAAAGTGAAGGGTGATGATATCGATGAGAGCACAACGGAGGGTCCCTCTGCTAAGGTATTATGGTATCTTCCAATAATTCCAAGGTTAAGTGATTATTTGCCAATGCAGATGACATAAAGAACCTTACGTGGCATATAGATGGGAGAAAATGTGATGGATAGCTTCGTCATCCTGTAGATTCTCCGCAATGGAAGAACATTGATCGTTTGTTTCTAGTTTTTGGAACTGAGGCAAGAAACCTTAGGCTAGGACTTGCTATAGATGGAATGAATCCTTATGGGAACTTATCCAGTAAACACTGTTCATGGCCTGTTCTTATAATTATTTATAATTTGCCTCCTTGGTTGTGCATGAAGCGAAAATATGTTATGCTATCTATGATGATTGCGGGCCCAAGACAGCCATGAAATGACATAGATGTCTACTTACGTCCCTTGATTGAAGATTTGAGAATGTTGTGGGATGAAGGAGTTCATGTGTATGACGGTTATCATCGTGAAAATTTCATGTTGCGTGCAATGTTATCCTGTACCATCAATGATTTTCCAGCATATGGGAACTTGAGTGGATATAGTGTTAAGGGGCATAACGCTTGTCCTATCTGTGAAGAAGACACATGTTACGTACAACTAAAACATGGAAAGAAAACAGTTTACACTGGACATCAAAAATTTCTCAAGCCTAATCACCTATATCGTAGACTTAAAACAGCCTTCAATGGATGTCAGGAGGATGGTATTGCACCGCCTATTTTAACTGGTGAACAGGTTTATGAACGGGTGAAGGACATCAACATCCAATTTGGAAAGATCGATAAGAGAGTTACTGAAAAAACCTTGTGGAAAAAGAGGTCGATATTCTTTGATCTTCTATACTGGTGCGATCTAGATGTTAGACATTGTGTAGATGTCATGCATGTTGAGAAAAATGTGTGTGACAATGTAATTGGCACTCTTTTGAACATTAAAGGCAAGACGAAGGATGATTTGAATGCTCGTCAAGATCTGGTTGAGATGGGTATACGCCTCCAGTTAGGTCCACAATCAGTGGGTAAACGGACATATTTGCCTCTAGCATGTCATACCTTGTTAAGAGAAGAGAAAACAAGTTTCTGTAAGTGTCTATAGGGAGTCAAGGTGCCACAAGGATACTCTTCAAATATCAAGAGCCTTGTGTCACTAAAAGATCTTAAATTAGTAAGGTTAAAGTCGCATGATTGCCATGTTTTGATGCAGCAACTACTACCAGTGGCTATTCGTGACATATTGCCTAAAAAAGTTAGAGAGACCATTACGCGACTATGCCTATTCTTTAATGCCATGTGTAGCAAAGTCATTGGTCCTATAAAGTTGGATGAGTTGGAAAATGAAGCTGCTATTATATTGTGCCAGTTAGAGATATATTTTCCTCCTTCATTTTTTGACATCATGGTTCATTTAATCGTGCATCTAGTGAGAGAGATTAGAATTTGTGGTCTGGTTTATTTAAGGTGGATGTATCCTGTTGAACGATATATGAAGATCCTGAAAAGGTATAGTAAGAATCCATACTGTCCAGAAGCATCTATTGTTGAGAGGTACATTGCTGAAGAAGCCATTGAGTTTTGTACAGAATATTTGTCACAAGCTGAACCTGTAGGGCTTCCAACATCTTGTCATGAAAGAAGATTTTCTCGTAATGGTACTCGAGGTGTAAACGTTAAACAAATGAGTCGAGAGGAAGTTCTGCAAGCACATTTCTACATATTGGATAACATTGATGAAGTTGAACCTTATTTTTCTGCTCACAAAAACATTGTCAAGAAAAATAATCCTAGAATGTCGAAGAAATGACAATTGACTGAGCATAGCAAAACATTCTTAAACTAGTTTACAGAACAAGTTGTGAATAATGATAATGCTTCTAAGGCATTAAAATGGCTAGCACATGGACCTAACTTTGATGTCATATGTTGGACCGGATACGATATCAACAACTTCTCCTTCTATACAAAGTCATTGGATGAGAAAAGTGCTGTGCAAAACAACGGGGTTATGGTTGTGGCTGAGTTCATGCACACCTCTAGTTCAAAAGATAAAAACCCTGTTATGGCATCCATGTGTTACTTTGGAGTTATCGAAGACATATAGGAAGTTGACTACACAAAATTCAGAGTACCTATGTTTAAATGTAAGTGGGTTGACAGTAACACTAAGGTGCAAACCGATGAGTTAGGGTTCACATTGGTCGATCTTAGCAAGGTAGGTTATAAGGAAGAGCCTTTTATTATGGCATACCAAACAAAACAAATTTTTTATGTTAGCGATCCTTCCAACAAGAGATGGTCAGTGGTTCTCCAAGGAAGAAGTGTGCATGCTAGTCATGAAAAAGAAGACTCAAATTCTGATTTTATTGAGATTCCTTCTTTCTCAACACGAATCTCGACTTTTATTGATGAAAGTGCAGTGGATGATGTATATGCCACACGTGATGATCATCAAGAAGGAATATGGGAAAACATTCATACTTGACAATGTTAGTAACTTATTTATGTTTATGTTGTATATTCTTGTGTTGACATTATATAATTTTTATTATATTGTTTAATTCTTTTTATCATTATGTTTATCTTTAAAAATTTAAAACTTCTCCAATAACAGTACTGACAATTTTTTTCTTTTCTAATTAGGTCATGGCTAATTCTTCTGGTAATCCATCTTATAAGTCTACCAGAAAAAAGGGTAGATGAGGTACACGTCTAAAAGAACTGACTCTTAGTCAAGCTGGTGACCATCTGATACCAATTCAGTTTGACATGCTTAGTGGGGCACCTGAAGGGGAAAACGCCACAAAATTCATTAGTTTTGTAGGCGTTCTTGCTCGGAGTAAGGTCTCTATCCTTTATGAGGATTGGGACCATATGGAAGAGAGCGTAAAGAATCAAATATGGCAAACTATCACGGTATGTTATTTCTACAATCTTAAATATATAAATTATATTTAACCATATTATTATCAGACATTAACTATTTAATTTTTTTTATATTTGACTTATGATGTTCCACATAATGCCATGTTGAGAAAGAAGTTGCTCTCACTTGCGGCTGAGCGTTAAAGGGCATTTAAGACACAGCTCACCGCGAGATATATATATATATATATATATATATATGAAAAGTTGAAAGACACTTCTCCTTATGAGAAGTATGCATTTTTGGATGAGGATACATGGACAAAGTTTGTTGAAAGCCGAGAGGATTCTGTCTTCTTGGTTTAGTTGCAATCATATTTTTCTAATCATACAACAATATTTGATTAATTTTTATTCAATTTAATAATGTCTTATTATACACAGGAGAAGAGAAAAAAAAGGACAAGTGATTGCATCCAAGAATGTCCACCCCCACAGATTGTCTCGTGGGGGATATAAGTTGCTTGAGGAGAAGATGATGATGGAGAAGGCGAGTTAACGTCAACTGGAAGCCTCAGCATTTGGTTCTATTGCAGATATTACCCCTCCACCCTCGCAATGATGGGATAAATGGAAGGTGCCCGCACGCTACAATCGGGTGGATATATATCAAACAAGGCATGCATTGTTACTAAAAAGATTGTAAGTCATTTTTTATTTCAAATTATAATTGTAATGTCATACGGCATATTTTTGACACATTTCTTAAATTAAATGTTGTAGGACTCACTGGTTGAGCAGACCTCATAGGGAACATTTGTTCCTCATGGACGTGAGGATATATTAACAACGACTATTGGGAGACCAAAGCATCCTGGTAGGGTTCGTGCAGCTAGACGAGGTGTTGGTATTCGTGATTACTACAGACCACCCTCACGTAGAGGGCCTAACTCCAGAATTGTCACCAAGGAAGAGGTGGAGCGAATCAGGTAAGAGATTAGAAATGAGCTTAAGGAACAGTTGAGACGAGAGATTAGAGAGGAGCTAGCATCTTTGGGTCTTTAACAACAAAATACAAATGTCCAAACAGAACAAGCTCATACTCCTATACGTGTCAGTACAAAGGGAAGTTGTGTTGCTGCTGATCCTTCTAGGGAGGAGAGTGGCATTGATATCCATGAGCAGTGTCAGTTATATGTTGATGGAGAGCCTATTCATTTAGTGGCCTTTGGGAGAGTATATAACTTGGGGCCTACCATACACCACATGATTGTTGAGGATGACATGGCGAGGGTGGTAGTTGAACAAATATGGGATGCATATGCTCAAGTTCCTGTACCCACCGAGGAGGCTCAGACTGTTAGACAAGCACCTAAATAGTTCATTCAATGGCCAAGACGACTTATAAAGGTCACATCAGTCAAGGTATATTCATAAGTCATCTTAAATATATTTTTTTTTCTATTACAAATTAAAATAACTTGAATGTATTTTATAACCTTGTTTTGTATTTACTTTTTTTTATAAGACGTTCAATTGTCTAAAAAAGATGTTCCACCCAAAAAATCGAAACCTGAAGTTGATTCAATAACACACTTGTGGCAAGTGGCATCTAGTATTGGGAAAGATGTTATTCAAATAGATTGGGAACCGACATTCCTTGGCAGACTTAATGGTGTAGACCTGTGGATCACCCAGAAGGATGTATTGGAAATTTGTACTGGAAATGACATGTTAAATATCTCAGTTCTTCAATTATGGTTGCTGTAAGTTTAATTTTTTTGTTAATCTTTTAAATACGCATCTCAACATTATATTTAACATTCATTTGTATATTTTAGATACATGCATCGTCTCTGTCTCTCAACGGGTCGAGAGAGTGTATATGGATTTATAGACCCATTGCCTATTCAGAAGATAGGAAATAAGGATGAAAATTCTCAGGCCTACACTCAGAATTGGATGTATAATGGACAAAAACGGTGTTACCTAGCACCATACTTGCATTGGTAAGTATAAGTTATTTCTTACCCAAATGATTTTAAATGATTTTTGAATCCCATCATATATATTCTTTTTGCAATGCAGCTCACATTGGTAATTGCTAATTATTTGTCCTAGGGACAATATTGTGGCCTTATTGTGTTCGTTGCATAAGAAGCCTAGCAAAGATTTGAAACAACTAATAGAAAAGTGATTTTTTATTTATAATATATTTCATTCATGCTTTATATTGTAATTATGAAACCTATAAAATGTCTTGTATATCTATTTTTTAATCAGAGTCATGATTGGATATCAAACATTGGTGGGTAGGCACATGTCACTACGGAGGAAGCCTAGTTGGTTTTTTCCTTATGTAAGTAATTTACAACTACATATTCTATTACAATTTGTAATTGTTTTTACAATCATATTCTCATATGGTAGGCTAACAAACAAGTAGAGAGCTATGAGTGCGGATATTATGTTATGAAACATATGTTGACCATAGTTTCAGCAGATATTGTGGATTCATGGGACGAGGTAATATAATTTTTTTAAGTTACAATAATACTTACTATTGTGGTTGACTAATGATTTATCTTATTTTTTTATGTCACAGTTATTCATTGATAGGGAACCATTCTCGCATGAGGACTTGCTAGACATCCGTCGACGTTGGACAAATTTTTTTGTTGAAATAAGTAATAGATAGTTTGTTTAGAATGACAATAGACAGAAAAGAATAGTAGTTTTTATTTCATATGTTCCAAATATGTTATGAAGTTTTGTTGGTTAATAAATGAATTCTGAATTCTGATAAATGAATTCTCTGGTTGTTTCTGTGATATCTGTTTGTATCAGGTTTTGGTTGTATCTATGAAAACAATGAAGCTATTTAAAAAAAAAACGAAACTTCTTAAATCGGTTGTGCATTAACCGATGTAAAAAGTTCACTTTTTAAATCGATTGTATAGAGAACTGATTTAAAAAGCTGGACTTTTTAAATCAGTTCTAAAAGGAACCAATTTAAAAAGTCCACCTTTTTAAATCAGTTCTCTCTACAACCGATTTAAAAAAAAATTTTACATCGGTTTGTTTTATGGTTTAAAATGTTAATTCCTTTTATATTGGCTATATCTAAATCAGTTGTAAAACCGATTTAAAAAGCCATTTTTAACCGATTTAAAAAGCCATTTTAACCGATTTAAAAAGCCATTTTTAACCGATTTAAAAAGCCTTTTCTATAGTAGTGAAAAATGGTCTTAGACTTAGATTTATTTACTTTTTTATTATTTCATTAAACAAAAGATCATATTTTTGAGGAAGATATTACTTGGTCACATTGCTGACTTCTATTTGATGTGGCTCCTGTAGCATATCAAAATCTAGTTTTGCAAGGTTAGCAAATTTTGATCATGGGAAGGATCTTCTTGGTAGAAAGACATATAATATCTTGCCTTCAACCTAGGCATTCACTTGCGAAGTGATTAACCTAAAATGTGGTTCACTTGTGCAGCAAGAGAAGGGTTTAATTCGGGGGTTGAGGACTTATTAGTTAATTGAATGAGAGTGAAATTACATGCTTCTTCAAGTATCTCCTCTTTGTGAAATCTTAGTTGGGCACAAGTTCAACATTCCTTGTAAATGATTGGCTAGCCTTTCATTGAAGTTTCCACTTTGGTCCTTGAATTTATAAAATACATCTGTTTAATTAATAAACAACATATGTTAGTTCCAAGTTATATATTTAATTATATTAATGATTATCTGTGGATGTAATCATACAATTGACTTTGATGCATATTTAAAATCAAACAAATTGTATAAGTGGGTTTTGGGGTTACCATATATACCTAATCAACCCAATCTTAAAGGCCAAAACTTGTTTTGAGTAAAATAATAAGTTTCTTTTATTTTAAAGAGAGAATTAAACCCTCTTCATGTCAAATTAAATCTTAGGTTGTTAGAAAAATTTTATAATTGAGAAACTTGAGTTACAACCCAACCCAAAGTCTCACTTAATTAGAGATTCATTTTAGGTATTCAGCCTATGATTTTCATCTTCTATCCCAAAACAAGCTGAAGTCAAGGAAAACTTGGTCGCAATCAATTTGAACCTTCTAGTGGTCACTAACTTAACTACACTCCTAGACATAAACAAAGGCGTGATGTAATGCAATGCCCCTAGTACTTAAGTAGCAAGAAGAGTAAACAAACATAAATGGAGAATTTAAGATTATTGTAGCGAGTTACAATATATTATTGTTTATTGAAATGTAAATTTGGTGCAACGCTCATAAAGAAATACTTGATGAAATGCGATATCCCTGTTGCCTAAGCAATCGAAAAAGTAAAGCCAGGTGATGAGGATCATCATCATGAGTTATGATATTATTGTCCTTTGTTGAAATGTTGTAAATTTGTTGTAATGCCCCATTAATTTCGTGTGCAAAATGGTAAGAAACACCCAAGCTTTGGATTGAGTCAATAAAATATAATTCAAACGAGAAAAAGTTATCCTTAAGAGAAGAGAGACAAGTATCCTCCGTACATTATCTTTTAATAGTTGAACTTGTTTGATGTGACTAACTCCTTCCTGCAAGCAGTTATGAAAAGTCTAGCATATGAAACATTTTATCGATCGTCACAAAAGTCAATAGTCAAGTTGGGATATCAAAATTTTAACACCATAAAGTAAAACAGGAGAGTACTCTAATTATAGACGCATTGTATACTTGACGACAGGTAGGTTACGAGGTGTCTTTTTGGATAAATATTTACAATACATTTTTGAACATACTTTTTTACATTCTTTATTATTGATATAAATTTAGTAGAAATCATAAAAATTATGTAAGTCTCACTCTAATGTGTTTAATGAATCTCACTCATAATTTTGTAATTTCATCAAATTTCAGTCAATAGTTAAAGATGTACTAAAAAGAGTATTAAAGAATGTGTACCTAACACTCCTTCCTTATAAAGTTTGGACATGTGACAGGGATGAATATAAGCCATAGTTCATTCTTACATTTTTTATGCAATAACCATCTTTTGCATGTGTGTGTGTGTGAAGTACCTAACTGTTAATTATCATATTAAAATATAAAATCTCATGTTATTTTAAAATTACTCAATACGTGCTTCATTTTAACCAATTTATTTTAACACATAATGTGCTTTTAAATCATATATAAATTAATGTTAATTAATGTGAAATTATCAATTATACTTCTGAACATTTTTCCTTTTAAAATTTGATATGGGTATATCTTCATGAAATTCAGTAGTTAGATTCATAAAATTAGTGCACTACTAAATTACTCCAACATAAATGTTAATTATATGTAAATTTTTATGTTAAGTAAACATATTCAAGTCAAAAGGATAGGATTCGACATTGGGGTGGGGGGGGGGGTGGTGGGGGTATGTGCGTACCTTTATAGGAAAGAAAATAATCGCCCCAAATGGTAGGATGAAAGTTTGCAGTGCGCCGAGTGAAGTTTGAGGTGCGTTTTGCATCCTGGGCAAAAATCGGAAGTGATGATGAAGTAGACATGGTTTTTGCTTTCCATTAGCTTTGCTTCGAAATGTTAAGGACCCGACTCGGGTTCGTTTGGTAGAGTAGAAATAGAGGGGAAAAGGAAGAAAGAGAGTCAAAGTGAGAAGAAGTGCGTTGTTTGGTAGAGTAAAAGTATAAAAAAAAAAATTAAAATTTTGGAACCCACCTTAAATTATTTCTTTGCTGCTTAGCGAAGAAATGGATGGAAATCACTGTTTAACCGTCCGCAACATGCACTCTTTGTTAGCTGCATGTTTGTAAATCGATTCACTTGAAGTGAAATTGATTTACATACTGTTTTATATAATAATAATAATAATAATAATAATAATATTAATAAATAATTTAATAATAATAATTAAATTAAAAAATAATCTCAAAAAGTTAACTTTTTTCTATTTTTTTTTTATTTTTCTTCAACCAAATAACTTTAACTTTTATTTTATTTTTCATCTATTTCTCTTCTCTTCCCTTTCTTTCTCTCTATTTCTCTTCTCTTTACCAAACACACGCTCAGTTAATTTATAGGAAACCAAAGAAAAGATATAAAAATCATTGAGCAGGTCAGCTTAACATTTATGTAGGCATAAAGCAAATTTTAAATGAGATTTTCAAAATTAATAAAATTAATTTATTGAAATTATTATGAATTTATTTAAAATTTATCTTCTGAACTTTCTCAGATGCAATTTTTTTTTTTACTGAACTATTGTAATTAATTTTGTTTAATATTTCATTTTTTATTGATAATAAACTCAATTTATTTAATGTTTCACGAGACATTATTTTTTTTTGATACATGAATGAATTATTAAAACAACAGCTAAAAAGCTAACAAGCAATCTCGTAACTACCAAAAAAATAAATAATAAGCAACCTCGTTGCAGCTCCTAAAGAACAGCACTTCGAAGTGGGGTCCCTAGCACCCCAACCCGCCGAAATATCAGCCACTTTGTTAGCACTAAGGGGAACATTAGCCAAACTAATTTGCCATTCATAATTCATGAATGAACAAATGTGACAAATGTTCCCTTTGTACAAAACTACACACGTAGATCCCGAATCTGCGGGGTGTTGGTTTGTTCAACGTGGATATCACGTCCCTACAATCGGACTATGTAATAATTTTACTTTTACCTATTAAACTATTTTTTAATTAATTTATATTTATTTTTAGAGAATCAAATGAGAATCTTAAAATTTTGATTCCTATGATTACATTTGTATTAGTGAGTAGTACTTAATTTAGATTTTTAATAATTCGTTTGCACATCGGATGTTGATTGGTATGTTTTCAAAATGGAGATATAATGTTTTACATTGGGGTGCACAATAAAGCTACTACTATGTTGCACATGTTAGTGTGATTGAGCAGCTCGAATTCAAACATCTCGCGTTCATGCATCTCGAGGTCGACTTAGATCTTGAAGTATGGGGCTTTGAGAAGCCAACAATCGCACAGGGACAAACCTTTTAAATGCTTTGAGATAATTATATCTAATCGGCTTTCTTAGTGAGTTGATTGAGTAACTCAGATTTTGTCCTTAAAGGGTACACAACCCCAACCTTGAGCTTCTAAAAGAGGAAAGGCTTAGGCAATGGGTCCCTTGGATGAGTACCTCGGATCATGTCTTCAGAGGGTATAGGTTTTATATAGGAGGAGGTAATCCAAGCACGTGAGGGTCTGTTTCCATCCTCGTCGACATGTGCAACAAAGGCAGTCACTACTAGCATTGACTTTGGTTGATCCTATCACGGCTATGTGTACGCGTCTGCACCAATCACACCACTTGAAGATCACAATGATATTTCTAGGGAAGGTTGACGCGTGTGCTCCCTTTGGGTATGGCAATGTATCAAACACAAGCCTACTATCCATTGTATCTATTATTATCTGTCAAAAAATAGCTTTGCAGAAGCATTAATGAGGTGTGGTGATTTCCTGCTATTCAGCATAGAACTTTATAAATGGATTATAGAATTCAAAAGTGATATTATAAAATGTTATGACATCGTCATGAAGTGTTGTCAAGAATCCAACTTTCGAAATGAGTTGGGATGATATCTCCCTCTTACAACTGAAAAAGGAAAAACTGAGATCGGGAGAAGGACCTGCAAAGGCTTTGCAAGTCGGGCCAGTCACATGCAATACTAGGAAGGAAGAGACACTCGGCGACAATGCCAAGATTCTTCGAGAGCACGGTAGTGAGATGTCGCCTCGTTGTCGAGAGGCAAGTTCTCATTTGAGCCACTTATTAATGGTAGAAGACAGCAAACTTACGAGAAATGAGACTAGCATGCAAAAAGGGAATTAGTGAGCGTAAAAATGGGATCATCATAGCACCAGATCCATGATGGCGTTTGGTGTTTGATTACTAAGAAATATGTTGTAAATTCTTCGCGACGAATTGTGAAGTGTGACACCTATTCATATTGAACATAATCCATATTTATTTACTTATTTAATAATGTGAGTAAATTTTTCTCTGCTTTTAATAATAGAAAATTTGTAAATTTAATAGAATTTGAAAATAGTAGTAAAAAAAAATAAAATCTGTATATATTCATCGTAGAATATAACACCATGATTTTATAATCAGAAAAATTACTAAAATACAGGGAGATCAAAATATATATACATCAAGATAGTTACTACTTATTCTCAGTACATAAAAAAGACCTTAGTCAAAGCAGTGTCTGTCTAACCTATTCCATAAAATAACAAACTATCAGACTAGCCCTATAGATCAACAGTCGGGTCTTCATTAACTGCGATCAATCATGTATAAAAGAAAAAGTAATGGAGTGAGGTGATTTATTCTAAAATCACTTCTACATGTATGGTAGGAATTCTACCATAAATACAGATAAAATATAGTTGACAATAAAATGAGAGCCTAAAGTTTATTCTATGTTATACTATCCTTAACTCGGTATGGATCCATACTTTTTATTAATGGGTAATAGTTCTCAATAGAACCTGGAAAGTGACTAGAGTACATATACCTCTCTCAACATCATCACATGATATAGTCCTCATCATTAATGAAGAACAAATATCAGTTAGGACATTCATTTATAGAGGTATACTCTCAAATCAATCCTGTTGATGCTGAGCAGTTGTCAGGATTGTCAAGTTGGTTAAATGATTGTCTTGGGTCAAAAATGCTACCTTGGCCATTAGGACGGTCACCACTTGATACCATACCCTCTAGAGTCCTTGCCTTTCATCCCACAATGTAACAAATTGTAGCTTCCCTAACAAGATGTCATGCCACTACATGTCACTTGTTTTACATTACTCATTAATTTACCACTTCTTAACTTTTCAAACAGAGGTTTCCCTAGTCTCATTTAATTTGAGTACCAGTACAATCAATATTTTTACCTTATATTGCAGAAATTGCACAATACCATAATCACATAAAATTTTAGCATAATAATGACATAATAATTATAATTTAATTACTAAAATTTTAGCAGAATAACAACTAAATAAATATATTTTAATTTTCTAAATTTAAGCAGAGCAACAGCTTAACAAATGTATTTTAATTTTCTAAAATCGAGCAAAGTAACAATTTAACAAGTGCATTTTAATTTTCTAAAATTGAACAGAGTACCCACTTAGCAAGTATAATTTAATAATTTAAATTTGAGCAGAGTAACAATTTAGTAATTATAATTTAGTAATTAAATTTGAGCACAGTAATAACTTAGCAATTATAATTTAATAATCTAAATTTGGACAGAGTAACAATTTCGCAAAAATTAAAGTTTAACATCAAACAATATAACAATAATATTAATAATAACATTTAAGCCTAAATGGGTTTAGGAGAAAACCCTTCCTACCAACATGCAAAGTGACAATAATTTAGAACCAAACCCACTCCTCCCCATTATCTCTAAGGTGGTTGATGAGGCGAATGGAGTTGTTGGTGTAAAGCTCCTAGGTAGAGAACTTTTACTAGTTAATGGAAACTAGTAAAATTTAAGCAAAATAAGAGAGAGAAATAAAATTTTTTAGAGAGAGAAGCTCTATAGCTTATGGAGGAGAAGAATGGTGAAAATCATGTCCAAAGGCATGGCTATTTATAGAGAAAAAATGAGATTGGGTGTCCACTTTGATGACATAAGCCATTACGTCTTAAATCCCATTTTTGATTTATTTTTAATTAATTTTGGGACACATATCAAAATTATAGTTATGAATCAGCTATTCCTAGGTTGGGGATGTGCTCCCTTAGCTGTCCAACTTCTAGATGTCAATTTTATTTGTGGGTAAATTAACTAGTACCAATAAAATCGCCTAAACTTGAAAAAAATGACTTTTAATATCAAAAAAATGTAAAACTAGACAAATACATTATTTTTCATCAAAAATAAATTTCTAATATTTAATTTTAATTTTTATTAATTTATTTCAAATTTTATCTATTTATTTTGTATTTTTAAACTAAAAAATTCATAACAAATCGATTTTAATTCAATAAATACCAAAATTTTTATGAAAATTCTAAAATTAAATATTTCACCTATAAATAAAATTAAATTAACATTTTTACCATTTTTGGATGTCAAACATATACTAGCTGGCTTATCGGACACTTAGGGACATTTTGGTCATTTTACACAAAAATCTCAAAAAATTCTCAAATTTATATTTTAATATACATGACATGATTCCAAGTTTAAATTTACATTTTAATATCAATTGAATCTTTTTCTCATGTCAGCCTTTAAGGTTGAGAAATAAGCACAAAATTGTCATTTTTTAATTTTTTTGGGCTCCAACTTGAAAAAAATATTAAAAATAACGATTAAATAGATCTTGAAATTTCAAGTATAATGGTGTAGATTAGAATTTTGAAATTTTCTCCCGATTTTTTAAAATTAAATAGTCAAATATTAGAAATTTAGTTAAAAAGCTGAAATAAGAATGTTATATTTTTCACTATTTTTCTATCAAAATAAAATTTTTATAATTAAAATATACCTAGTATAAAATTTTCAAAATATTTTGAACTCAAAAATTCTCTAATCTGCTTTCGTAGTCAATTAGCGATATTTTGGTCATTTTACAAAAATTGTCTTAATAAATTCGCAAAAATTTTCTAAAATTATTATTAATTATTCTAAACACATAAATGACTTAAAATTAAATTTTAGACACTTCTAACTATTTTTATCTATTTTCTCAATTATCTAGTCCTTTTAAGGGCAAAATAGTCATTTTATCCTTTTCTAGAGTCAATTTCCCAAAAATTATTAAGAATCTAAACTGAGTGCTTCTCACTAATACGAGCATAACCATAACGATCAAAATTTTGAGATTCACATCCCGTTCTTCAAAATAAATACAGAATAATTAGGAAAATAATTTGATATGCAAAAATAAAGGTGTTACATAAAAGAATATGGATCTCTCTTTTTCTTCTTAAATCCATGATTTCTTCATCTTTATATCTTTTTTAACTTCACGAAGATAACATCCAATTTGGAGAGGCCATCATCTCCCTATTTATTTTTCAAGCCCAGCTACCCTGCAACCACATTGAATGGCCAAGCACACTATCACCAACTTTGACAAGCACTAAAACAATGTTTCCCATTGAGGTGCCTCACTGGTCCTTAGAATCATGCTGTCATGCCACCATGTTTTATGCCATTGCCATGTCATTATCATGATATCATACATTAGCACAATGAGGAATAATAGAAGAAGCTAACACAACATGTGAATGTCATGGCGATATCATATAAATTGACAAGTTATATGACAATTATATATAAGCACAGGTTTTTGAATTGACAAGAATCATGATTAGGCCCATGAATGCTTAAGTTGTCTTATGAGTATTATACATTATGATGCATATGTTGATAAAAGCATGTGTTTTCATAATACATTTAGCAAGCCATGATTTTGGATGCGTGATGCCTATCATGCCATGGAAAGATAACTTATGGCAATATGTTAATGCTTATCATCATTAATATATTAACGTTATTGCCTTGTTTCCACTCACTGCTTCTAGCATACATTAATATATATATATATATATTGTTGTGCATTAGTATCCATTGACATGTGTGCCATATGTACATTAATTCATATATATACATGATATGTCGGTTGTAATGCAAGTCATATAACATGATGTAAAATGCTTCCTTTAAAGCATAATAGCCAAACTCATAGGTGAAAAGCATACTTATGTATTGATCACAATTCGATGTGTAAAGGTGAATTAAATAATACAATAAAGAAAATGGAAGAGATAGAACCGTGACAGAGGGGAGTAGCCCAAACGAGCCTTGATTGGGTGAGAGCGTATGAGTGAATAATTGGTTGAATGGTTTCGAGAGTGTAGATTCTTGATTCGTGTGGTGAAGGAAAAGTTTTAGGGGCCCCACAATGGGCACCAAAATGTTCTTGCAAAATTTGGTCATTCTCTTTCGCCATCTCCTTTCTAGCTAGATCCTCTTTCTTCTTCCTCCTTGTCCCAATAGTGTGTCAGCAGTGGGGCGTACCTACAAAGACACTTTGATGCTTAAGTCAGATTAGGGTGTCCGTTAGGGTTGCAAGGTTTAGGATTGAAATTAGGGTTAAAAAGTATGCTCTTGAATTGTATATATAGGTGTATAGATCTTGCCAAGTTACCTGATTTTCCCTATCATAAATACCAGGATCATAGCCTTAGTTTTCGAAATTATGAATATGTTTCCTCATTTACGTCAGGCCGATCTGCATTCGATGTGTTGCATTGGTCAGTCCCCAAAGTGGTTGCTCGACCCTACCATGGGGTGCCAAATTCGGGCGATACAATATAGATGTATGAAAATGCCCTTCCATTACAATGGTCCTCCTATAAATACAATGACAGAGGAAATGATTGTCGCAATCGGGGTCACGATGAGACAGCGAAAAAGATATTAAAAACAGAGGAGCCGCTACCATAGTTTATTAAGGGAAAACATATGGCAAAACCCTAAGAAAGAATGTGATCTGTGAAACCAAATATAGGTTCGAGAGTCAGTTACAAGTAGGGAAGGTGTTAGCACCCTACGACATCCGTCGTAAAGGCAGTTTACCCCTAATTAAATGTGCAAAATAGATAGCTTCTAAAATATTTATTTTACCCCTTAAAGAAAAGAAAATATATTTACAAATTTTATTATTATTTTTATCAAAAGAATTTTAACTAAGATAATATTTTATTTTTGGAAAGACACTAATTTTTTTTATTTTTGAGATCGATAGGGTTGGGCCCCTACTCCTACATATCGTCAGGTACAATGAGGAATTAGACTCACGTAGTTCTTTAGGTACAAAATCGTTGTGTTGGTTTTTTTATTTTTAATATTTTAAAAGGCTTACTCAATAAATAAATAGGAAGTGCATTCGAAATGGATATTACTAAAACCTTTATTAAAGAAAAGTTCGTTTTAATTTTTTTTTTAATTTTAAATTAAAAGGCTTTTACAATAACCAACTAGGAAGTGCATGCAACATGGTTATCATTTCATCTTTTAAGACTTTCATAATAGTCAAATAAGAAGTGCATCCAAAATGACTATCATTAAAACCTTTATTATTAAAATTTTGTACTATACATATTATATAAAAAATGATAACCAAATAAGAAGTGCATCTAAAATGGTTATCATTAATATTTTAAAACTTTAATAATGTCCAAATAGGAAGTGCATCCAAAGTGGCCATTATCAAGTTTAATTATTTATTTTAAAGAGAATTTATTATTTAATAATTAATTTCATATTGACAACAAATTCACGAGAAAAAAAGGAAGCTTTAACAAATAAAAAATGAGAAACTATTTCATTTAATCGTTATCGTTAACAAACATTTTGGTTATTAAATGTTTTTTAGCCAAAAAACCAAAATAATAAAGGCTTAAAAGACCTAACCACGTTTACGTAACAAACCTTTAATATAATTTTATATTTACCCTTTAATTGGATTTATAAAGCTAATATATATATATATATATATATATATATATATTTATGTAACGAAAATTCTATGTAAAAAAATGAGAACTTGATAAGGGAAAAAAAAAAGGAAGAAAAGGTTTACAATTTATTCTATGACCTTTTTATGATAAGCGGATCCAGCATATTGTAGCTAAACCCATTCGATTATTGCTAGGCCTAAGCTATATGATGGGCATATTGCCCTTTCTCCAAATGACGAAACTCAAAGACTCTAGGGGCCCATACGCCGCTGTCTCGAGAACGAACAGTGAAGAAGGCAATATGGTCTTTTTCAAGAGACGGGGTTTTGAAGTACCAGGGGGAAAGGGAATCCTTGCCACGTCGTCGCACAGAGATTGGAGGGAGGAAAATGTTTCAAAACTTCAAGGGAATCCAGGCCACCACTGCGAAGGAAAAGAGGGCGAGATTAGACGTTTAGAGAAACTGGCACGCGTCGGCAATGCAGCGAACAACGAACGGAGGTTTCGAAGATGTTGCTGACAAAAGCTTCGAATCACCGACTCTTGATGGTTGATATGTCATTATCCGGTAGTACTTAACAATGGAGTTCTCGCATTCAAAGATGCGTAATGAAGCGAAACAGATTCAATTGGAATCGGTGATGTTTGGCCATCATAGTCTCACGCATGTTTCATTGAAACCTGGCAGTTGCACATTACAAAGATGACGAATGGTTTGCAACAATTTTAATCCATTCAGGTGCAGTTCGTGAGTGCAGGGAATTAAAATCATTTAGTGTTTTAGTGACCACATAGGAAGGGAACGACGAATATGGTGTTGTATAATATTTGTAATTCTGATTACAACATTGCATTAATATATTAACGAATGACCATACATTGGAGATATTGGAATTGAAATATGATTAGACTATTGATGTGTGGTTCAAGGAACGGAATGTTGCAAGTCGAGAGTAGAATATAATACTCATCAATTCGTTTTTTGCACAAATTCAAGAGGCCATTATCAATTACGAAATTCTCTTATGGTTATGAAGCAAATCAGAGATAGCAGATTAGAAGATCTTTTGCAAACAGAATGAAGAAGGGAGAAGAATAATACCTTTGAAGCTTTCATGAATAGTCTCTGTCTTCCAATATTACTATTCTCTTCACACTCCAATATCTTCCTCCTTTTTCTTAACTCCTCTATTTCTGGTTTTCTCCATTTTCACTCTTTTCTCCTTCTTGTTTCTCCTTCCTTCTCTTTTCTCTCAATTCAGCAGCATATCTGCTCTCCTCCTATCTCCTCCCTTTCCCAATACCTCTCCCTCTATTTATAACTCAGCAAGGGTCTTAACCGAAAATCTTTCTCGATTCCTTTTCCCCTTATGACATGTTTTAACTTTTTGATGGTGATGGTGAATCATTTGTATGCATGGGCCCTTCCTGATATGTTGATGTAACTCAAGTTGTGATGCTATGTATGTATGGTATATGCTCTCTGTTTATGGCAACTGAGGCCATGCGAGATGTGTATGAGAGATTGGAGAGAAAAAACGTGACCTATTTTCATTCCCTTTTATATTTTTATTTTTCATTATTTTTAATATCCTGATGCACATGCTTTTCAATTTGGGCTTTCTTTCCTCTTTTCTTTGGATAATTGTGGGTTTAAAGCTTTCAACCCAACAAAGAAATTCAATATATTAGTTATGGCCTATGACAGTTTTAGCCCAATAAGAATAAAGAGACAAAAATTTATATAATTATTATTTTATATATATATTTATTTTTTGAAATATAACTACAACTACCCAGATAAAATTGGGTGTTCACAAGGATTAATCTGGAGATGGGGCAATCCTAGCATATCCTTAAGCTTGTAACTCATTGGGACATGATTATTGGAGTCATTATCTTGGTAGGATTCTCATTTCATAATGATTACGACAAAATTTGGGGCTTGATTGTTTCTGTGGAGGCACCAAGTGGGCACTGTTGAAGTAATGGTTTGGGCCCATTGTTATGGCTAAGTAGTGACAACCAACTAAGCTAGTATCGGGAGGGTACACAACCCCAAAAGCTAGATTGCCATGTGCATGAAATGGCTTGTACTCGCATTGACCGACAGAGCTAACATCCAAAGGATACACAAACTCAGACACCATGAGTTTCATGTGCATGAAATGAATCGTGCTTGTGATTATTGACTATGCTATCACTCGAAGGGTACACAACCCTAGAGGGTACACACCTGGAAGGGTACACACACCCCTCAATGCATGAAATAACTTGTGGTTGTGATGACTAACCATGCTAACACCGAGAAGGTTTAGAGAACCCTATGTACCTAGATTTAGCAATCTAATAGAGCCGTTGGTATAGATGTATGATGATTCCCTTCCAATACGATAGTCCTCCTATAAATACAAAGAGGGGGAAAAGGTTTCATCTAGAGATATGACAGTCCTTGCAGATCCTTAGGCTTGTCACTCGTTGGGATGTGAATGTTGGAGTCATTATCCTAGGGGATTCTTGTTTCATAATGCTTTTGGTCAAGTTTGCGGCATGATTGTCTTTGTGGAGGCACCAAGTTGACATTGTCCAATTAATGGTTTAGGCCCGATCAACGTGCCTAGGTGATGACAATCAACTAAACTAGTATCTCGAAGGGTAAACTTGCATTGACGTTTTAGTGAGGCACACTTATTCTGAAAGTAATTAAATTCTTCTATTTCAAAATTAGATGGACTCGATCAACAAAGTCCCACTCAAGTAGGCATTACCTTAGGCTATGTTTGAAATGGTGGTAGATAATGGAATAGAATATAATAGAGTGGAATGGTATGAAATAGAATGAATTAAAAATGTCATTCTATTGTTTGGATATTTTATAACATAATGGAACAAAGATTCAATTTCATCGTTTGGAAAAAGGACAGAACATAATGAGTTATAACTTTTTAATATCCACATTGCCTTATTTTATAAACATTTTATATTTTTTTTATTTTACGTTCTTATGCATTATTTTATTAGAACCATAATATTGAGTGAAAAGATATAGTAAAAAATGACTTAATAAAATGCACGTATCATGTTTTTATTTTTGATATTTTTAAAGGCAATATACTCTTATACTATAGATCAAAATCTTTAACTTAAAGAATAAAGTTCCTGCCCTCCCTACTCTTTTAATTATAAATTCTCAATACTTTATTCTCTTTTTGGGAGGTACATTTCACATACTATCCCTACAACTAGCCAAAATCACTAATGCAAAATCTCATTTTTACATTGCCTATTCTAACTTGGTTTAGAGGTAACCGTTGTAAAAGTAAAACATAGTGGTGTTTTTGTAATATTTTAAAACTTTTTTAAATCAGTTCCTATTTAACCAATTTAAAAGCTCACTTTTTAAATCAATTATTGTTTAACTAATTTAAAAAGTAGTTTTTAAATTAGTTAAGTTTCCAACCGATTTAAAATGTGAAGTTTTTTAAAAATCATTCATATGTATCCAGGTCGCACTCCGCAACAAAAGAGAGAGCTAAGGAGAGGCAATTCACCGTCAAAGCCCCATAATCACCAGGATTCGCATTTGCCAAATTCTAGAATAGTTCTGAGCTTCCAAAGATAAAGGTTTGGTCACCCTCTAGCATTAATTATTTAATGCTCATTTTTCTTTTTTTTCTTCAATAGTTTCATCATTTAATGTAGAAAAACATGAGCAAAAACGTTCTCGTTGTTCCTTTCTCTATTTTCTGAACTTTTTTTTCTGAGTTATTGAGTGTTTTGTTTGGATTGGATGTTTACATTTTTTGGTTATGAAGTTTGAGACTTTTTTTGGGTGGTTCTCTTTTTTGGGGGGGGGAGCAAAGACAAACAAGCCAAAGGCAATTGAACAATTAAATCTAAACATTGATTTCACTTAAAGCAACTAAGTCTCTAACATCTCACATTCATTTGTTTCTTGAGCAGTACCAATACCTATCTCGATTCGGTGAAAGTTTTCAGCTCCTCCTGGTGCATGCATTTGTGTGAGTCCTCTATCCGCAGCACGACAAGTTATCCACATGCTTTATCCCTATGTAGCACTAAATGCTCATTAACCTTCCCACATCTCTCTCAATGCACTTTTTCAAATCGTTTCCAATTAGGTACTTGGAGAGCAACTCGCAAATGGAGTAGAGTTCTCACTTGTTAAGGTCCTTAACAAACTTGTTCTCGATGCCGAGCTTGTACATGATGTGGTGCATTTTGGAATAGTTATAATTGGCATTTCCAAGACCACAAATACCAATTGTGGCATTTCTTTTATCATTTTGTCTCCTTCAATTTCTCATCAGTTTGGGATAATTACTACTTTACTTATTAATACTTTGATTGGTTCAATTTTCATTTGGGAACATTTGAGACGTGGTTGGTTCAACTTGGGTGATGGCTCTGAATTTGCCTTCTCTAAGAACGACATATTCTGTGGATGTGCTGAAGAGCGTACTTGAGACGCTTATTGTTAAAGCGAGTTATCTTAAAAGGACTAGACTACTTTTTAACTTGGTTATTTTAAAAATCAAGTTAAAAAGTCATTTTTAACTCAGTTCTTCAATGAACTGAGTTAAAAAGTCTACTTTTTAACTCGGTTTTGGTCATAACCAAGCTAAAAAAGTGGACTTTTTATCTCGGTTCCCAAATAAACTGAGTTAAAACACCTTTTCTAAATCGATTAAAAATCCTATTTAAAATCACCCACTTTTTTGTATCACCTATATCTAAATCAGTTCAAGAACCAATTTAAAAAACCCTTTTTAACCTATTTAAAAAGTGTTTTTTACAATAGTGAATATCTTTCTCAATCATCTTAAACTACCTTCCTTTTATCTTTATTTGCATACTTAATTTTCTTAATCTCTAAACCATTTCAATTTAAAGATAACTTTATATTACAATTTAAATTATTTATTATAAATTCAAAATAAAATTTATATATTTAAAAATATTTATTTATTTTGAATTTTAATTATAATATAATTTATGAATTTGAATATAGTTATTTATTATAAATTATAATTATAATTATATACAAATAAATATTTATCCAATACAATACACATACAAATACTAGTTTTTTTAATATATCTTAATACATTAGACTATTTTGTGTGTGTCATAATTTAGTTAGTTATTGTCATTCTTATCAATTCTTTGATGTTGAAGACAAAGAAGAGGGTGAGGCACGTGAGAAGAAGGTGAAACATGTGAGAAGAGGGTGAGACACGAAAAGTTAGAGCAAATAGGAGAGAGTGAGGTGAGAAGCAATAACTAATATACATGATAAATATAATAAGATTAAAAAAGTCAATATATAATAAAATGTTTGTGTTGCATCACATTCGTCCCAAATTGAAGGAAAAGAAAAATGCTTATAAACAATGGAATGGAATAGATCCCATTCCATCCTTTTTTAATAAGCTCCATCCCAATTTACAAAAAACAAACAATGACATCACTTATCGTTCCTTTCCATTTCCTCCCATTCCATCCCTTACCATCAATCCAAACATAGCCTTGGCAAATTCACACAAAGCCTTTCTCAACCAAGCACAACATTATACTTGACCAACAAAGCCTTACCTAAGCAGGCACTACCTCACACAAATTCACAAACGCTCTCTCAAGCAAGCAAAACAATTATACCAGGTTGACAAAAGCCAACACTTCTATGCGGCTGGATAGGAAAGTGAACACAAATGCTAAAAAAAATTTCAATTATTTATAAAAACAATTAGAAATAATTTTAAGCTTTTACAAATAATAAAATAAAGGCTTATATATGTTTTTAATCCTTATAGAATGAGTGAGTTTTGATTTATTCTTATAATATTTTTTCTTTAATTTTCGCCCTCAAAAAATAAAAATTACTGTTTTTGGTCCTTATTATTATATGACACTTGTTAATTACTTATGTGTTTAATAGAAGTCCTAGGTGGCATCTACTAATATCTATAGTACCATGTCAACATGTGATAATTCTATAATTTTTTTCTAAATCTCTAAAATAAATGTTATTTATCTATCTTAAAATGAACATTAGGGACCAAAAATACTTATTTCAAATTTTAGAGAGATAAAAATAAAAGAAAAATGTTTTATAGGAACCAAAACCAAAATTTTTTCATTATATAGGGACAAAAAAATAGTGATTTCAAATTTTAGAGAGAGAAAAAACAAAGAAATTTTTTTACAGGAACCAAAATCAAAACTTACCCAGTTTATATGGACTAAAAACATATTTAAGCCTAAAATAAATTTTACTTTAAGAAAAGTCGCTCACTTACGCAAAGTTACAAGAGTAATAATGTATGAGAACTCTTTCATTTCAAACACACTTCATTAACATTTATCATTTCTTTTTATTATTCTTTTTCTATCATATCATATCACCTACTTAACAAAGCTAATAAGTTTTTTTTTAAGTTGTAGGATATCTTCCAGCCGAGAGCTAGAGACTAATTCTTCGAGGTTTGGAGAGATCCATTTAAGGGACTGACCTCTCCTAATAGATACTCTTTTATATACACAGATTTGGGATCGAACTCCTGACCATATACTTAAGAGACATAATTATCTGTTAACTATACCACACCATCTTAGTACAAAGCTAACAAGTTGCTGCTTTGATGATGTTACACGGAAAGTCTAAATAAAATGGGCATGATTTGTTAAGTAGATATTCATTGCCTTTTCCATCGAACATGTTAAATAGGCGGGCATAGCTTGATATGTCCTCATCTTTATAAGGACTTTTAGCTCTTTTCATCATAGACATCCTCATTTTTATGTAGACATTTAGAACCCCCTAGTACAGACACGAACCCCCTAGTACAGACACTGCGTATTAATTGTACAATACGTTTAAAATATGATCCAACACTTCTCGACAGAAAATGAACACAGATGCTACCAAAATTTTCAACCTTTTATAAAAACAATTCGAAAAGCTTTAAACTTTTAAAAACAATATAATGTAATTTTACTTTAAGGAAAGCTGCTTGCTTTTATGTAAAGTTACAAGAATAATGTCATATTAACACTTCTTTATTGCAAACACTTTCTTGATATATATCCATCATTTCTTTCTATCTCATTTCTGTCACACCATATAGAGCCCATTTAGAAAAACAACATAATTTCAATAAGTTTTTATTATATAAGAACTTATGTTATAAGTGCTTAAAATTCAATAAGTTATTTATGTTTGAATATACACATTGATAAGTGCTTACGTAATTTTAAAGTGTTTTTGTCTTATTTTTAAAATTAAAAAAATCAAATCATGATTAAAAGCAAATTTAAAATTTTAAAAACTAACTAAATAATTAATACACTAACATAATATATATTTAAAAGTATTAAAAATAAAAATCAAAAGTCATCATTTACCAATTTTTTGTTTAAAAAAATAAAAATCAATATTATGTGACACACACACACACACACACAAAATTTCACCATACACCTTTCAATAATTTTTAAATTAAAATATTTAATAATCAAAACATGATTAAAATATAAATTAAGGTGTTAAAATTAAAATCATATATATGATAAAATCACGATATAAGCTTAAAAAATTTACCATTTACATGTATAAATATATATAAGTATATAAAATAGTAAATTATTATAAAAAATTCAACCACTACACACCATTGTAAAAGGAAATATATAAAAAAATTACTAGCAATATATAAAAGAAATTACTAACAACATATAAAAATATAAATTTATTTAATTAAATTATATTTTTTTAGTGAAAAAGAAGAAAACATATAAAATAAAAAAATAAAAAAATTTTACTAGCAATGAATAATTATAATTTATTTTGTGTAGAATTTAATATTTATATTAATTTGGGTTAAAAAGTGAAAAAATAAAATGTTTAATTTGAAAAAGAAACAAAAAAAATAAAAAGAATATTTGCAATCTCTAAATGTTTGGTCCTAACAAGATTTGAAGGTGAGTTTTTTTGTAAACTCTGCATAAGTTATTCCTATAGGATATATTGGAGAGCTTGTGAAAATAAACTAAAAACATTTTATATACTAGTCATAATATTTTTATAAGCACTCTCAACAACTTTCACAAACACTTATAACATAAAATAAGTTTAAACAAACTGTTTATAAGCTCTTTCAAACAAGCCATAATCTATTATTCACCCACTTAACAAAACCAATAAGTTGTTGCTTTAATAATGCTACACGGAAAGTCTAAATAAAATGGGCACATGATTTGTTAAGGAGTGATATTTGTGTGCCTCCATCTGTTGGGTATATGTGTGTCTTCTTAGTGCATCAGATTGAGAGTTTAAATGTATATTTTTTAAATTAAAATTATATGAAAATAATATTGTTTATGGCCTATGTAGAGAACCTTGATAGAACAAAAAAGAAATATAATTTAATAAAAGAATTAAATTTTTACACGTATAGAATATACAAAAAGGTTTAATATATATCTAATATTTTTTATAAATAAAATTATATTGAGTATAAAAATAATATATATGAAAAGAAATAAATTAGATGGATAAAATAATTTTAAATGATTATATGTAGACACCTTGACATCACAAACACTATTAACAAATATTATTTCTCTCTATCTTTCTTTTCATAATTCATATCATTATGTTACCTATTATATCTATATACTTTTCTCTTTCTCCCAGCTCGGTTTGAGGTGGGAAGTGGGCTAGTCCTGCTTGGGCAAATTTCTTATAGGCCATTTTTATTGGCCAACGGGCCGGACCAAAATTGGCTCGTTCTATTTTTTTCTTAATTTTATTTAAATTTTACAAAAGAAAAAAATAATACTGGGCCAAATAGGCCTAGTAATTTTTGGGCACATATTTTCTAGGCTTGGCCTAGCCTACTAGACTTGTCGAGTCATGCCAAATTGGCTCAGTTTTTTTTTTACCTCAGATTTAGGAGCCCAACCCAGCTGGTCAAGTCAAACCAATTTTGATACCTCTAGTGTCAGATTTAGTGTTTAAATGTATTTTTTTTAAATTAAAATTCTATGAAAAGAATTTTTTTTTTATGGCCTATATAGAGAACCTCGATCTATCAAGAACAAAAAAAAAACATAATTTAATAAAAAATTTAAATTTTCCACGTATAAAATATACAAAAACGTTTAATATATATCTAATATTTTATATAATTAAAATAACGTATAATTATGTTGAGTATAAAAATAATATATATGAAAAGAAATAAATTAGATGGATAATTTAAATAGTTATATGTAGATACCTTAACATCACAAACATTATTAACAAATATTATTTCCCTCTATCTTTCTTTTCATAATTCATATCATTATATTACTTGTTATATCTACATTTTTCTCTCGTTCTCCTTTTAAGGGTATGTTGGTTTAAGTAAGATAGTAAAAAGAAAGAAAGGAAAATGAAAGCAAAAAAAAATAAATAGAAAATGAGATGATTTATAAGTTGTTTAATAGGAAAGAAAAAATAAATTTGTGTGTATATAAAATAAAATAAATGTTTTGGACAAAAAATATATATACATAAACAAGGATAATTCAGTCATTTAGTACTTGTATAAAACCATCTTTTCTCCCTTTCTTTTCATTTGGACAGAAGCATATAGTTGTGGGTCCTACCTTGTTATCTTCCCTTTCTACTACTTTAACAACCAATCGAAGGAAGACTAATGGGTTGCCTTTCCATTCACTTCCACCTTTTTTTTTTTTTTTTTTTTTTCCAGTTTTCAAGTCTACCAAGCATGATAATGTTTATACATTATTTTCTAATAATTACTTCTGTAAATTTTAATTTTTTGCTTTTACTTGTTAGTTACAAAATTGGCACCTTATTTTCAATTTGTTTCTTGTTTTCAAATATTTATACAGAAAACAATGGAAATAATTTCTTTTTCTTTTTCTCTGTTTCTTGTACAAATATTTAAAAACAAAAAACTGACTGAAAATAAGGTGATAGATTTGTAATTAAAATGTGAAAAATAGGATATAAAAATAGAAGTAAAAGGGTTTGAATCATTTCTCTTTTTCTTTTTTTTTCACTTCATGTTACCCCGTAGAAAAGTGACATAGGATGAAACGAGAGTTCATAGAGTATTTATAAGAAAATTTGCAAAACTAAAATCACTAAATTTTATCTTAAAGATCAATTATGTCTTAAGAAAAATTAAATAAATTGATTTTATTGTCAATTAGAAAGGAAATATTAAACAAGATTAATTACAATAATTCTATAAAATAGTTTACAATTTAAAAAAATTCAAACGATAAATTTTATAAAATCATAAAATTTTTAATAACATACATATTAAACTATATATATATATATATATATATGAGTTTAATAGATATGTATTATCAAAATTTAGCTTTGATATAATTTTTAAAATAGTTATTATAAAGGTCAACAAATTTATTTTACATAAAAATATAAAATAAATTTATATTATTACTATCTATATTATCTATGATATTATTTATTCTATAAATTAGGAATTTAGGGCAATGTGAAAAAAAATAAGAGATACAAATAGATATTTAAATGATATGACGTGTTTTTATGGATGGTCATAAATTTAAACACACTCAAAGTCATAAGACACATGATTCGAATCGTAGGAGAAATTCATAACATCAAGACAAAGACCATCAAGTGGTGCTACGTAAGATGATTAACTATCATGCGATGCCACGTAAGATGATCAACTATCAAGTGGTGCTACGTAGGTATGGCCCACCTAGTTAATGTCTAAGTTGAAAAGGGCAATTAAATATCTACTTAACAAATCATGCACCCGTTTTATTTAGACTTTCCGTGTTACCTTAATATCACAAACACTATTAACAAATATTATTTCCCTCTATCTTTCTTTTCATAATTCATATCATTATATTACTTATTATATCTACATTTTTCTCTCGTTCTTCTTTTAAGGGTATGTTAGTTTAGGTAAGATAGTAAAAAAAGAAGAAAGGAAAATGAAAGAAAAAAATAGAAAGTGAGATAATTTTATAAGTTATTTAATAAAAAAAAGTTGTGTATATAAAATAAAATAAATATCTTTGACAAAAAAAAGGTATTAAAAAACAAAGATAATTCAGTCATTTAGTATTTTCACCCTTTCTATTCATTTTGGACAGAAACATATGGCTGTGGGACCTACCCACTTTGTTATCTTTCCTTCCTACTTTTTGAACAATCTAACAAAGGAAGACTAATGGACTGCCTTTCCATCCACCTTTTTTTTTTTTTTTTTTTTTTTTTTCCAGTTTTCAAGTCTACCAAAAGAACAGTAACTGTTAACTAGCATGATATTGTTTATACATTATTTCCTAATAATTACTTTTGTAAATTTTAATTTTTTGTTTTTACTTTTTAGTTACAAAATTGGCACCTTATTTTCAATCTGTTTCTTGTTTTCAAATATTTGTACACAAAATAATGGAAATAATTTTTTTCTTTTTCTCTGTTTCTTGTACAAATATTTAAAAACAAAAAACTGACTGAAAATAAGGTGATAGATTAGTAATTAAAATTTGAAAAATAGGATATAAAAATAGAAGTAAAAGGGTTTAAATCATTTCTCTGTTTCCTTTTTTTTCACTTCATGTTATCCGTAGAAAAGTGACATAGGATGAAACGAGAGTTCATAGAGTATTTATAAGAAAATTTGCAAAACTAAAATCAATAAATTTTATCTTAAAGATCAATTATGTCTTAAGAAAAATTAATAAATTGATTTTATTGTCAATTAGAAAGGAAATATTAAACAAGATTAATTACAATAATTCTATAAAATAGTTTACAATTTAAAAAAATTCAAACGATAAATTTTATAAAATCATAAAAATTTTAATAATATACATATTAAACTATATATATATATATATATATATATATATATATATGAGTTTAATAGATATGTATTATCAAAATTTATCTTTGATATAATTTTTAAAATAGTTATTATAAAAGTCAACAAATTTATTTTACATAAAAATATAAAATAAATTTATATTATTACTATCTATATTATCTATGATATTATTTATTCTATAAATTAAGAGTTTAGGGCAATGTGAAAAAAATAAGAGATACAAATAGATATTTTAAATGATATGACATGTTTTTATGGATGGTCATAAATTGAAACACACTCAAAGTCATAAGACACATGATTTGAATCGTAGGAGAAATTCATAACATCAAGAGAAAGACCAAGCGGTGCTACGTAAGATGATCAACTATCAAGCGGTGCTACATAGGTATGGCCCGCCTATTTAATGTCTAAGTTGAAAAGGGCAATTACATATCTACTTAACAAATCATGCACCCGTTTTATTTAGACTTTCCGTGTTACCTTAATATCACAAACACTATTAACAAATATTATTTCCCTCTATCTTTCTTTTCATAATTCATATCATTATATTACTTAGTATATCTACATTTTTCTCTCGTTCTTCTTTTAAGGGTATGTTGGTTTAGGTAAGATAGTAAAAAAAAAGAAAGGAAAAAAAAAGAAAAAAAAATAGAAAGTGAGATAATTTTATAAATTGTTTAATTAAAAAAAAAAGGTTGTGTGTATATAAAATAAAATAAATATCTTTGACAAAAAAAAAGGTATTAAAAAACAAAGATAATTCAGTCATTTAGTATTTTTCCCCTTTTTATTCATTTTGGACAGAAACATATGGTTGTGGGTCCTACCCACGCTGTTATCTTTCCTTCCTACTTTTTGAACATTCTAACAAAGGAAAATTAATGGGCTACCTTTCCATCTACCTTTTTTTTTTTTTTTTTTTTTTCAGTTTTCAAGTATACCAAAAGAACAGTAATTGTTAGCTAGCATGATAATGTTTATACATTATTTTCTAATAATTACTTTCGTAATTTTTTTTTTCTTTTTAGTTACAAAATTGGCACCTTATTTTTAATTTATTTCTTGTTTTCAAATATTTGTACAGAAAACAATGGAAATAATTTATTTTTCTTTTTCTCTGTTTTTGTACAAATATTTAAAAACAAAAAACTGACTGAAAATATGGTGATAGATTTGCAATTAAAATGTGAAAAATAGGATATAAAAATAGAAGTAAAAGGGTTTGAATCATTTCTCTTTTTCCTTCTTTTTTTCACTTCATGTTACCCATAGAAAAGTGACATAGGATGAAACGAGAGTTCATAGAGTGTTATAAGAAATTTTGCAAAACTAAAATCAATAAATTTGATCTTATAGATCAATTTTGTCTTAAGAAAAATTAAATAAATTGATTTTATTGTCAATTAGAAAGGAAATATTAAACAAGATTAATTACAATAATTCTATAAAATAGTTTCCACTTTAAAAAATTCAAACAATAAATTTTAAAATCATAAAATTTTAAGGGATCAAAATTTTAGGGAGACGAAAAATATACTTTAAAGGGACTAAGGGACGAAAATTTTTAGAGGACTAAAATTGAATTTGCTAAATTTTAGAGGGACCAAGAACATACTTTATTCATATTTTTTCACAAAAATGTTTTTTTTAGTTAGGTGATAAATTGTAATTATTGTTTTGAATTCTAAAAGCATAGTGTTCAAATACATAGAGAATAGATTTCGTTATTAAATATTTTATTTTCATTTTTTAATATTCTGTATTTATTGATTGGCTGAATATTAAGGAATGAAATTTTAATATCATTTTATTCCCAATGCAAATGCACTCTTGCCAACAGAGATTTATTTTTATTTTATTTTAAATCCATTTTGCTGTGTTTTGAAAGGCGGCACCTCTTCATTGTCCATTTTTATGTATGTATTAAAACGAAATTGTCTAGACTCTTCCACTAAGAGGAGTGCCGTGTTTCAAACAAGGTAATCTGAACCATCTTTCTCCCTTCATTCTTTCTATTTTGTTAATCTTAATTTGTTCCTTTGAATTCACTCCCATTATAATAAAGATTTCAATTTAGCCATTATAATAAAAAAATTTATTTAGATTTGCTGACTGCACTGCAGGAGATTTTTTTTCTCCTTTTATATTAACTTTAAATTTTGATCATGATGACGAAATTAAATTTAAATGAATTATTTTATAACATTAATGATGAATTTTTTCATTACAAAATTCAAATACTGGCAGGATCTACTAAAGGTATGACGTCACTTCAATTAAAAATATGAAATTAAAATAAATACATCAAAATAAAATCTTTTCATCCCAAATTTACTTCCATTATATCAATAACTGGTGGAATTTAAAAGATAAAAAAGTAAATAAATAAGAAATTAAGGTTGCGGTTTCGTCTCAATTAAATACCGAGTGGGTCCTAGTTTTCTTTCATTGATTATTCTCTGTCTTTTATATTTACATTCACATCAAATAAAATAATGATAATTAAGGTAAACCAAAGCAAATTTGTACTGAAAAAAAAAGAGGCACCAGTGTAGTTGTTTTTAGTTTGAGAAAAGAATTGAAATAAATCTTTTATATTTTTACTTTGTTTTTCGAAAATGTACTCAAATGTAATAATTTTTTAATTATTATTAGGCTTAAATATATTTTTAGTCCCAAAAAAATGACTCAGTTTTGGTTTTGATCCTTGTAAAAAAATTTCTTTTTTCTATCTTTCTAAAATTTGAAATTACCATTTTTGGTTCCTGTCAAATGAGAGAATTTTAGCTTTAGTGCCTATAAAATATTTTTCTTTGATTTTTATCCCTCTAAAATTTGAAATCACTATTTTTGTCCCTAATATTCGTTTTAAGATACATAAATAACATTTATTTAGGGATCTAGAAAAATTTTTAGAAGTGTCACATGTTGACAGATATTGTAAACATTAGTGGATGTTATTTGGGATGGTCACTTGACCTTCTATTAAACACGCAAGCAATTAACAAATGTCACATGACAATATGTACCAAAAACAATGATTCACTTTTTTTCAGAGATTAAAATTAAAGAAATTTTTTTATAAAGTCTAAAATCAAAATTCGCTTATTTTATAAGGACAAAAAAATACATTTAGGCCTTATTTTTATATTCTCTACATTTTTTACAGGAATTTTGTGCTTCAATTATTCCTATACATCAATAATTGCTTTCTGCACTCATGATAGTTTTGATCTTGATTTCTTTTAGCAGCCTAACTTTATGCTCAATATACACATATATTTAGCACAAAAAATATAAACATATTCAAACTCAAAGACTTTTCATTTCTGATAATAACTCATGTTTCTGCCACAATTATGATTTATTTTAAGGTAGTAGTCACTATCTTGCAGCTTCTAGATTAACATGAAGTTATACGTTTTCCGATTAACTTTAGCTCTGTTGTAACAAGCTAAATAAGATGGACCTCATGCTAACCTTGAACAATATATCCGTATCTAATTTAACTTTGACGAAATTAATGTTTCGTATCTAACAAATCACTTATTAATTAGAGCATAGGAACTGATGTGGAAATTGTTTCATACACCTAACTTAGATGAATTATATTCTTTGCAATTATTATTCATATATTTAATTTACAGTTATAACTCTTAAAGAACTAATAACAATGTTCAGAATGGATAAGCTTAACCGATATCTCTTTTTTTATTCACAAAAATAATGAAATTATGAAGGAGCACCTCTCTAAACTGTAATAGTGTATAGATAATACATTGTAGAATATTGTAGGGTTTGGAAAACTAAATTGACAGTTTTATGCTAACGCAAATTAGAAAGTGACCAACATGCAAATTTGTAATTTTAATGGTATAGCATATCATATTACTGAAGTAGGTCCTCTATGTCACTCCTTATGCATATTTCTATTGCTTTGCAGGTCTAGCAGTTGAATCTTCTCATTGACAAAAAAGATCTTTGCTGCACTAAGTGTTTGTCTGTACTCATACATCTAAATTTTCAACAATGTTTCGGAGTTTCATAATTGAGAATAAGTTTGAAAAGAGACTTCCTTGAATTTCTTCACGTTTGAATTCCATAATTGAGAATAATTTACAACACATACTCCTATGAACATGAATTTTAACCTTGAACCTTAAGAAACTTTATACTCATGTCATGCGGAGCATGCTTTTGTGCTTGAACAAATTATTTATGTCTCTACATGCAATAAGAACTTGCTATGTACAAACTTAATTAATTCTTCCTGTATTAGTTTCAGACAAAGAATAATATCTTAACACAACGCTTCTCTACAATATATTATGGTAGAGAAAAGACATTTTATTGAAATATTAATTGTTTCCATTTAGTTTGCTGTTATAATGTCATTGTCCACGAGTTTCAAATACATTTTCTTTTTAAATAATAAAATTTTTGTTTCGCACACATAAATCATCTGTGCATGGCAGGGGTACGTCAATGGACTTAGTCGAAAGGAAAGGAAAAGGCATACACTTGTACTTCGCATGCTAAATTATTTGGACTAGCTAGTGGAAAGGAAAGTGCTTTGCATGCTAAATTATTTTTCAAAACCTATGTATGGCAAGAGTACAAATTGTGAGGTGAATAAGCAAGCTATGAAATAGCTGCCTGCAACAAAACAAATTTACACATCAAAATGTGGGGTCATAATATGTTATGTAGATCGATCACAAGTGTTCCTATCCGTTTGCAATCTGGAAAAGTGATAGGAAAAATAATGTGAAAAGGGTTAACTAGAGCAATTTGAAGGAGGTTTAACCTCGTACCTAAAATGAGAAAAAGAAAATCTTATGATTCACAAAAATTATTTGACGCAAAGTGAAAAGTATCACTTTTCCAAAGAAATTGAAGTGATTTGTAAGAATTTTGGAAAATACAATATAATATAGTTAACACAAATAAAATAAGATTGCAATATGTTGAAAAGTCTAATAAATGAAAAATCAAATAAAATAATTGCGCTAGATGATCACTAATTGTATCAATGCTTTTAGGAGAGTTATTCAACCACAATGCCAGCCAGTAAATTAGCTGAAGTCCTCATTCTAAACTCCACCAAAAAATATTTTTACTTCTTAATAATATTTTTTAAAAAATAAAAAAGTTAATAATCACCTAAACAAATATATCTTATTTTGAGTCAATAATTTATTTATTTTTTTTGTAAAAGGCTCCTAATATTGTTATGATTTTCTCTTTTCCAATAAAAAGGCCTCATCTTTTTTTATTTTTTCCTTGGTTACAAAAAACTTTACATTAATATTAGAATTGAAAAAATAGTATCTAATAGGAATGAAAATTTCTTGGGATGATAATGAATAGGATCTGAATAGGGTACTATAGTATCCATCTTCATACCTGTATTTGAAAAAAAATACTCATATCAGACCCCATATTTGTGCGGGTAACAACTTGAATTGTCTTTTCCATACCTACTAGTTACTTATGTATCCATATCTGCACACACTACTGTTTACACTTTACTTAAGTGTAAAATTAATATATTAATAAAAAGATATTAATGAAAGAAATTGCTATGACTAAATTGAAAAAATCATTCTTAAATTATTTAAACATAACTATAGAACAATAAAAATATAATCATTTAGCATAATCATTCTTAAATGTAATATTATAATTTTTAAAGTTGATGAAATTTAACAATAAACTTAAAAAAACAACTAATTCTTAAACTTGAACATCATAACTGATACTCTTCAAGATTACCCAAAAAATAATACATAGACACTAATACAAGTACTTGATGGATCTTTGTGTACATAATAATTTTAGAATATGTTAGCAAGACAAAGACTAAAGTGCTCAACAGCATGCCGAATAATATATCACCTGTATTGAAAATTGCATTTAACTAAAATATAGTTCATGTTATATTTGTTACTTATTAGTGCCAATTCCTTACGCAAGGTTAGAGAAAAAGAAAATTTACTTAAGAAAAAATGGGTTTCTTTGTGTTATATAAATGAGTTCATTTATCCAAAATGTTAAAACCAGAATAACGATGAGGGGGACAACTAGAAGTTATTGAGAAAAAAATTATGAATTAATTGAATTATAGAATTAAGAAAATAAACTATATTCAAAATACAAAGGAATAGACATGTTAAATGGAATATAAATATATAAGTATTAATGTTAACAAAATGAATTATTAGTTATTAATACATAAATAATTATAATGCTCTCGTGAATTGTACGGGTACTTAAAACAAGAATATTATAAAGTCAATATGTGTGTGTGTGTGATATTTCGATTAAATAATTATATATGTACACATTGATTTAGGTTCAAGATTATATTTTAATAATTAAATTAATAGTTAATAATATGTATAATTATATTTATGTAAGATATTTTTAATTGAATAATTATATATAGGTGCAGGTTTGGGATGGGGTGGGTACTATAGTACCCATATAACGACACCCATCCTCATTAAATTTTGTGAGTAATTTTCCCGGTCCCGGATCCATACCTATGAAGGGAATATTTAGCTTACCCATTGTAAATATTTTTTGTGAGTACCCATAAGGTCTGGGTAGAATTTTCATTCCTACAAATTGCCCTTAACATCACATATGTGTACATATATGTTAAGGAAGGAACACCATTGCCCATGGGGTATCCATATGTAGATTTCTAAAACAAATTAATAAAATCCTATCTTATAGATCAATAGTGTCAAAGAAATTAAAAAAAACAATTTTATTATCAATTGAGAAATAAATATTAAATAAGATTAATTATAATAATTCAATAAAAAAATTCATTTAAAAATTTAAAAGATAACTTTTTAAAAAATCACAATTATTTCAAAAAACAATAATTTTATTCATTTAAAATATCATATATTATAAAATTCACTTTAGTCCAACATAAATGCGACGCTAACCTACTCAGTGACTGTTACATGTATCTTCTCTTCGGTTTCCTATAAATTAACTAAGTTGGGTCCTTGAACATTTCAAAACTAAGCTACTCTATACCAACTAATCGGCCACCCTTTATGCCCAGACACTCACGTACAATTAATATACATACTAGAAAGCAAACCATGTCTAATGTAACCTCATCACTTCCGGTTTTCGCCAAGGATGCAAAACCACCCTCAAACTTCCCTCGACCCATTGCCAATTATCATCCTACCATTTGGGGGGATCATTTCCTTTCCTTTTCCTGTGTGTCTCCCTGTTTTCTCCAAATTCCATCCCCATTCTATTACCAATTCATGCCGCAAGCACAGCCAATCAGTTAAAAAGAAAGAAGAGAAAAAACAATTAGAATAGAAAGGGTAAAGATTAAAAAGAAAAGTTGACTACATAAATATTCAATTTAAGTGAGAATTAAAATTTTTTTATATTAAAATTATTTTGTTTGGTCGCAGCAGGAGGGCAAAAAAAAAGATAAAAAAACAAAGATTTGCTGTCAAAGTTTATTAGGGAAAATATTAGAAAAACTGGCCTTAAAAAAAAATGGTCTTAAAAACTAAATTTAAGTTTAGGAGTCAAATACGCATAGAGAAGGTGTTAACACTCTGCGACGTCTATCATAAAAACGGTTACCACTAATTAAACATGCAAAATTAAGATAACTTTTATTTATTATTCTTTTTATGAGAATTTTATTATTAAAATATTTTTATTATTTTAGAAAAAAGAGGATTATTATTATCTCTTTTATCTTTTTAGCTAGACAAGAGTGGACCTTGCTCCCACGTATCTTCAGGTGCAATAAAGAATCAAAGTTACGTAGTTCTTTTAGTAGAAAGAAGTTTGTGAGTTGTTGTTTTTTAATTTTTAGTTTTTGTCATTTAAAAGACTTTTACGATAATCAAATAAGAAATGCATCTAAAATAGTTATTATAATATCTTTTAAGGCTTTTGCAATACTTAAATAGAAAATGCATCTAAAATACTTATTACCAAATCTTTTACTTTTATTAAATATTTGTTTTTATTTTTAAATAGGTTTATTTTAAAGACTTTTATCATAACCAGACAAAAAGTGTATCTAAAATAGTTATCACTATACCTTTTAAGACTTTTGTAATATCCAGATAGAAAATACATTCAAAATAGTTCTTACTAAACCTTTATTTTTATAATTAGAAACTTAATTTGATAAGATAATAAATTTTTAATTAAAAGATAATTTAATCAACTCATTACTAACAATAAAATAATTAATTTTGATTAAAAGGACATTTGATTTGAAAATATGATGTTGAAGCCTTGCACCGTACGTATACAACTTTGCTATTTTAATACATGTGTACATATAATCCATTGATAGTAATAATATAATTAAAATTAAACAAAAAAAAGTAAAGAAAATAAAAAAAGGATCCCGTGCATCTACAGATATATGGAGGCCTATAATACTACACATATACGTAGAATACACAATCAATTTAGTTCCTTAAGTATTACCTTCTCTCCTATATAGTCCCTAGCTAAAGTAATAAAATTATATAAGTAGTTCTTCAAGTATTGAATATATATCAATTTAGTTCATGAGTTAGTATTTTTTTGCTAACATTGAGAGACCAATTTGATGAATTTTTCAATACTTGAAGGACTACTTATTATAATTTTTAATACTTGAGGGACTACTTATATAATTTTATTACTTTGAGGACCAATTAGGAGAGAGAGTAATATTTTAGGGATGAAATTGAAGGTTTATTCCATATATGTATGTAAAAGATATATCATGCTATATATTACGGGGTTGTCTAACTTACTTCAAGTAAAAATGAGGTTAAACAATCCCATAAAAAATTATTAGTGTAATTTTCTATGTATTTAAAAATGATTATTATAACATAAAAAATTACAGCAATCATCTTTAATAGAATTGTTTAACCTCATTTTTACTTAGGATAAGTTAGACAACTTCATATATTACATATACATTAAATATAAAGAGTAAATGGTCTATGTGTTGACATTATAAAGGAGTTTTACATTGCCATCTAATCATAAATCTTAATGTATAATAAGTTTGTTGATTTTTATAATAAATACCTTAAAAGTCACACTAACATTAATTTTTAATTGGTTGATAGTGTTAAAACTAACTGTATATAGCTATTAAACTAATATATAAATTGAAAGAATCATGTCATATATGTAATCAAAAGAAAAGAACGGATGCACTTCTAACTCAAATGAAATGATCTCAGGCCCCACCTATATGTCTCCCACCACGTATATTATTCACCAGCACCCCTCACCGTTCAAACCAATCAAAAAGAACATTTAAATGACCAATAGGTAAAATACAGAAAGGAAGAAAGTGGGGAGCAAGGGTCACAAACACAGAGCAAAAATTGATGTCGGTGAAGATGGGTCAAAGAGAGCATTTTAAACAATCATTTTAGATACACGTCTTATTTTGATTATCATAAGAGCCTTTACATAATAAAAAAAAAACTAAAAATTAAAAAATACCAACTCACAAACATTTTTCTACCAAAAGAACTGTGTAACCTTGATTCTTCATTACACCCGGAGATACGTAAGAGCAAGGGTCCACTTTTGTCAAGCAAAAAAAATAAAAAGATAATAATAATCATCCTACTTTTCTAAAATAATAAAAATGTTTTAATAATAAAATTATCATAAAAAATAAATAATAAATAAAATGTAAAAAATTTTGTGCTTATTTTCATAAGGGGTCGAGGTAAAATAAATATTTTAAAAGTTATCTTAATGTTACACATTTAATTAGAGGTAACTATATTTATGACAGAAGTCATAGGATACTAACACCTTTTCTATGTGTAATCGACTCCCAAACTTTGGTTTTCAAGACCATTTTTTTAAAAGGTTTTTCTAATATTTTTTGCTAATAAACCTTAGTGGCGACTCCTTGTTTTTTTATCTTTTATTCGCTATTCCGTCATGACCACTATTGCGACACAAAATATTTGAAATTCTAATAATTTGTTGAAGTATTTTGTTTACTTACAATTATAGAACTTCAAATTTCAATAGAAAAATAAGAATTTGAAAATTCTTCATGCTTACTTTTCACGTTCGCTTACACCTTTTTCATCTCTTTCTTGAGTCTCTCTCTCTCTCTTCTCTCTCTATATTCAAATACAAAATTTTAGAAATGAAGGAATTTGTTTATTTTATCTAAAAAAGAAATTTTAGAAATAAAAGATTTAATTATTTTATCCAAACACAAGATTTTGAAAATTAAAAAATTTGATTACTTTATCCAAACAAAAAAAATAAAAATGAATTTTTAATTGAAACAATTGAAATTCTCAAAATTTTAAATTCTCTAAAATTCTCAAATATACCATCCAAACATACACTTATATGTATTTTAACTTTTTAAAAAGTAAAGTACGAAACCTTCTAAAAAGTTAAGGTGAATAAGTTCATTTTAAGTTATGGGGGAAATTTTATTTATTTTATCTTTTTTTTTATTCACTCATAAGTGTCGTCTTTGAAATTTATTTAAACTCGCCCTAACTATTGTCCGCAACTCATCCATTTTAATGAGAACTGGCTTGGGCAATCTGTTTCTCAATTCAGCACGCTGCTTAAGTACTTGAATAAGCCTTTCTTCAACACCTGCAGGAACTTGATCAGAACATAGGGACACAAATTGAAACACTAAAAAAGGAAGTGAGCAAGATGCTTGTCTCAGAGACTGAGAAGCCCTTGGCAAAAGTTAACTTGATTGATTCAATCTGTCGTTTGGGTGTGAACTATCACTTTGAACATGAGATTGAGGAAGTTTTGCAAGATATTCACAAGAATTATGTTGCAAATGGCGAAATAACTCCTGAAGACAACCATTGCTCTCTTGCTGTGCTGTTTAGATTATTGAGGCAACACGGATTTCATGTTTCACCTCGTATATTCCTCAGCTTAATTGTCTACTTCAATTGATTTCCTTTAATTCAACTTTGAATCACCTTGTATAGTTAGTGCATAAATACACACAAATGAAAAAATGAGAATAACAAGCCATGAACATATATATTTTGAATATCCTCCACTACATAAAGAAAAAGTATTTGGATTTTATCATTTAATATTTTTCATGTCCTCAGCCAGTTGAATATCGTTTGTCACTTTATTATATTATTTTGAATGTCATAATTAGGTTGGTAGACATTGAATGGTGTATAAAGCAAGAACTTTTTCTTATTTTGGGTAGCACTCTAAACGTTTATCTCACAACTTGTTTTCTGAACTTTTCTTCCATATTTTAGTCTTGTTAAATGTTGTTTCTAACTAATTTTCAATCTTGTGGTTGTTGAATAAAACACTAGTTGTGTTCAACAAGTTCAAGGATGTGCGAGGAAACTTTAGTGAAAGACTTGTTAGTGATGTTGAGGTAATGTTATGCTTGTATGAAGCCTCACATATGAGGGTTCACGGAGAGGACATTTTGGAAGAAGCACTGGCTTTCACTTCCACTCACCTTGAGTCCATAGCGACCCAATTGAACCCTTCTCTTGCAGCTCAAGTCAATCATAGCTTGAGACAAGCTCTCCACAAGAACTTGCCCAGGCTAGAGGCAAAACGCTACATTTCTATCTACGAGCAAGATCCTTCTCATAATGAAATTCTACTCGTGCAAAATTAGATTTCAATAAATTGCAAAATCTACATCAAAAAGAATTTGGCAACATTTGCAAGTAAGTTCTTCATCCATACAACCTTCCTAGCTAAACAAATAAAAAAAAAATGTTAAATCAGTTCCAAAGACTGGTCCTTCTAATTTTTGCTGTTATTGATTTTGGTCTTTATAGGTGGTGGAAAGAGTTGGATGTCCCTAGTAAACTACCTTACGCGCGAGATAGAATTGTGGAATGTTGCTTTTGGATTTTGGCGGTATATTTTGAGCCCCAGTATTCTCAAGCAAGAAAAATAATGATGAAAGTAACTGCCATGTTATCAATCATTGATGATACATATGATGCATATGGAACCATTGACGAATTAGAACTTTTGACTGAGGCAATTGAAAGGTTAATGAGCAAATTATAAAAGCACAATTTTTCTTCGCTTTTATTTATTTATTTTTTAAGAAAAAGAATTATGTAACTGATTGTAATGAAAGCGATTTTCAGGTGGGATATTAGCTGCTTGGATGATCTCCCAGAATACATGAAATTGCCTTATAAGTTAGTCATAAAGGTTTATGAAGAAATAGAGCAAGAAACAAAGAAGGAAGGAAGACCATATTGCGTTAACTACGGCATAAAAGAAGTATGAGTTTTTTTCCTAATTATTAACGACACCTGAGTTACAAGGCTTGCGTATCAAATTAGTTTGTGGTTTTTATTGACGGACTCAAGGATTTGTAATAAGATTCAAATATTAAATTGAGAGTTTGGAACTATGACCAAGATATCCTTTTAGTGTATATATGCTAAAAACCAAACATAAAGAAAATACTCCTTAACATTAAAAGCTATTATAATTCTACCCAAAGCACCAACACATATTTTATATGGTATACTCTCAATTCAGTCTCAATATATTTATTTTAATGCATATTTGTTGTCAGTTCAAAAAGGTGGTTCAAGCATACATGACTGAGGCCAGATGGCTCAACAACAACTATATACCAACAACAGAGGAGTACTTGCACACATCAACAATATCATGTGGTTACTCATTGTTGACAACAATAAGTTACATTGGCATGGGAGACACAGCCACAGAGAACATCTTTAAATGGGTAATAAATGAGCCAAAAATTGTTAAAGCTGCTTCTATTCTTTGCAGTAATGGATGACATTGTGTCCAACGAGGTATATTCTTTGATTTTAAAAATCCTTCTCTTCAATGTCTATATGTTCCATTATATGATGTAAATATTAATTTGCACAAATTATGTTCATGTTGCATAGTTTGAACAGAAAAGAGGACATGCTTCGTCATTCTTGGAATGCTATATGAGTCAATATGGTGAATCCAGGGAAGTTGCCACTTACGAATGTCGAAAGAGAATAGCAAATGCTTGGAAGGATATAAATGAGAATTGCCTTAGGCCAACCAGTGTTCCATTGCCTTTTCTGACGCGCGTTCTCAACCTCTCACGTTTCATGGATGTGTTATATAAAAATGAAGATAGCTACACGCATGCTGGAGGAGTAATGAAGACATATATTAAAGCTTTGCTCATTGATCCGGTACGAATATGAGCATTAATTTCAGTCCTTTATGCTTCATATTACTACTTAATTTAAATAAAGGAAACATGTCCGCATGTGGGATTTGTTTTGCTGAATGTGAAGTTATGTAGAAATTATGAGTTTGATATGATGCATCAATAAAGTATATATTATAAAGATTGGAATTGATTTTTATTTTACATTTATTTCGAATATCTCTCAGACATTAGTTCTAGCCTTATAACTTGTACGCTCTCTTTATCTAAACTAATACATATGCATCCATACCGTGGATAGAGGGATATCCTTGATGCACGATAAAAGTTAAATTAATTCCTATAGTTTTATTGACTTTTTAATTAAGTCTCTATAGTTAAGAACACTTTAAAAGTTTTTATAATTTAAAAATTTTGTAATTAAATCCTTACACACTAACACCATTATAACTTCATTAGTTTATACTAGCTGAGTATTGTGACGTGGAAATAATTTTCTTTTTTATTGTGCTGACATGATTGTAATGTAACAATTAGTATTTTTTTTTCATCTTTCTTATTTTTTAAGGATTTCAAAATCCCTAACTTCATTTAGGGCGGAGGAGACAACCTTTACTGTTTCGAAGTCTTATGCTGTATATGTTGCTGCTCTTTATCTTCCTATAGTTAGAGTACAAACTACGCTGCTATAATCTATCCTTTGGAGCAAGAAATTTTGTTACCGTATGATATGTTCCACACCATGCTATATTTTTAATCTTGTAACTAAAATCTGCCCAAGCAGGTACATTTTTCTCAACACGAATTGCTGTCTGAAAATTATAATAAGAAACTGAAGTTTGACGAGAATGCTATAAATTCCAATATTTGAAAGAAAAGGTTTCATAGTTTCATTGCCGGACTCAACTCTCGTTTAATGGTATGCTTACAGTGTTACCATTATTCTGTCAGTGGTTTGAGACTCAGGGCATTCCCCAAGTAACGGAATTATAACAGTATTAGTGTGTAGGAATTTAATTACAAAATTTTTAAATTACCATGGCTTTTTTAAAGTATTTTTAATTATACAGACTTAATTGAAAACTAGATGGAATTATAGAGAGTTAAAGATTAATTTAACCCACAAAAAAGAAAAAATACAGTGGATAGAGAAAAAGAAAACGTGTATATCCTGTTATTTGTTATAATTACAATTTGTGTGCACCAGTATAGTGTTCGTTTTTCCTCGCTAACTCTTGAATACCAGCTATAAATACATGGGACCAATGAATATTGATTTGATCAAATGAAAATTGAGGTTTAATTATCGCAAAGTTTCAATGTGTTTCTATCACTATAAGAAAATTCACAGCTAGCATCGACCAAAAGTCAACATTGACTAATGAAAGCAGATGCTAAATATGACTGTAATGTCGGTCATGCGTCAACCTCGTGGTTGACATAATATTTGTTGAATCTAAACTTTTGGGTCGGCTTAGTGCTGATTGATGCTACATAGTCTTAGTTTGGTTGACGCTAAAGTGGAAATTGTGACTAATTAGAAAAAGGCCAATGCTAATATTAGTGTTCACTTAGTCAATGCTATCTTAGTTAAAAGGTTGATACTAAATTTAGCTGCCTGAAGTTAGTGTCAGCTGCTAACATTAGATGTGAATGCTTAGCTTTATATTTTTTTAAATCATTTTTTTATGTATTACTAATATGTTATAGAACCTATACATATAAATTAAAATTATAAAAATATAACAAAGATATAATATGAATAACAATATAGAAATTAATAAATATAATCATCATATAAAAACGTAACAAAAATATCTTTGGTCAAATCTCCTCATCATCAAAGGACTAATTGTCCATATCATCCTGATAGTGCAGATGTTTAGGTGTCCTACTCTTAGTATAGGCGCATGACTAGTGCTCTATAGCTATCATATGCTCCATGACAGCCTACATTTGTTGCTCTAAGGTAGTAGTCCTCTACTCAACACTTGCAATCTTCTTATCAATCCTAGCTTTCTCCTTAATAATCATAGCATTCTCTTCATTAGTTATAGCCCTTTCCTCAACAATCGCAACCATCTTCTCAGTTCTAGCAGCCCTCTCATCAGATGCACCATTGCTCAGTGTAGGAGCTTGAGACTCTTGAGTTAGCAATGACACACCACAACAGAAGTTCACAAACAAATCTATAGTGCCATAAACTCAACGTCGACTCTTGCATGCTACCAGCAAACTTTTGCCAAATGCCAACCCTTGAGGACCTAGTAACTTCTTGTGTTGCACCCCTAAAGGCATCACCAATTTGCATTTGCATCTTCAATCTCAAAAATATAAACTAGTAAGATACTTATTTTGTTTGACAACCAAGTTGTATAAAAATAATGTATATATATGATTAACAACTTACATATGTCCTCTGAGAAAGACTATTAACCTAATCGTTAGACCTCTTCTTGTTGGTGGCCAAAAGAGCTCATTAAGGTCCACAAATTACCCTAGTCTCTTGTCTTTGCAAAAAAAAAGAAAAAAGAAAAAAAAAAGGTGACAATTATTTAGTACAAAAATTTGACACCTTTCAAAAGATATTAATTGAACTAAATAAAACTTATGTATATGAGTGAATACATACTGGGTCCAATGCCACCTTTTACAATGTAGACTACTCTGCCTTTGGCTAAAGCCTAGATGGTCTTGTTCTTGGTTAAAGACCTTTAGAAGGCCTTATTATCCTAATAAACAACAAGACCAATCCAAGTTTTATCTCCCATCCAAATAGGCTTCTTCTAGTCCTTCCTTGCCTAGGTGAAGATATTTATAAAATGTTTTAAGCTATGATGCCTAAACATGTTATGGATAATGTGCTTATGATGAGGATGTTAACCAAGTGGTCTCAATAACTAAAAAGGGAGGTGAATTGAGTTATAATAAAAACCTTTTTGCAACTTTTCACCCTAAATCATGAAGAATATAATTTAGAAAAAGGATGAAGAGAGAGATCATTTTGTTTAGTTTCAATTAAAGGGATTCAAAAACAACACAAAGCAAATCACATGATAAAGCAGTTAAAACAAGAAGGAGAAGGGTTAGAGAAGAGTGCATTGAGATTTATCCTGGTTCAGTCACAAACTATAACCTATATCCAGTCCTCAAGTCACGTTTGAAATTAATCTACTAACTGATTAGATTTTACAGTGCAGCAAGCCTTTTACACCCAAGGAACTCTCATTGGCTACCTAACCTAGGACGCTCCTCACCTTTTCACTTTAACCTCCTACGAGGAAAATCTATTCCTTCACCAAGCGAACCTACCCCTAGATTTCTTTGCTAGAGGCACCTATCTTAAGACTTCCTTGCCAGGGGAACCCACCCTAGGACTTCCTTACCAGAGACCATAATATGCTAATAGGTATTACCGTACATTCATTTATACTCACACGAAAACAAATTTAAAAAAAAAAACCTTGTGAACATTAAATAAAAACTATAAACGTCTTAATAGGGGTAGTCAATTTACTCCTACAAATACTTAAATAAAACATAAATGTATCCTTATGCAAGAGGTCATAAACTAATAATGAAAGAAACTAAAGCTCTAAACAAGATAAAATAATAGAATCCATAAAGCTAGCGAATGATGCCAAACGATGCCTTTCTTATTACTCCAAGACTTGCTCATCTGAAACATGTAACTTAAACTAATGAGACAAAATTCTTAGTGAGTGCCCTAAGGACATAACAACATCACATAAACACACTAATAGTCATACATGTAATTAATATGAAGACCTCAAGATTCATGGAGCTAAAGAATAAAATCATTAGAAAAACATCAGCATAGTTTAAAATACATTATAAAACTTTCATTAAGCTTTTCCTTACCTTTTTTTTTTTTTTGAGTTCAAAATCTCAAGGAGCATCCCCCTTGCTTTTGCTAAACAACCTCCCCTTACCAAAGGTTGATACCACTCTTTGCAGACCGAATGAGACAGATATCCTTCCCTTGTCCAAGGGAATATTACGTCTTAAACATTCATTCTTTTAACATTATCTTTTAGTCATCTTTTGGGGACCGAAAAGGTTTCTACCCTTCCCTTGCCAGAGGAGACCCCTCCATAGACATACAATTCCATTACTCTCATAGAATTTATGCATAAAGCAAGTACAACACATTCATAAAGTTAACATATAGCAAGCATAGCAAATAAACTGCATCCAACTTACAATTCCCTCACCTTCACTCGTAGAGACTCCAGCATAGGTGTGCTTAGTGAAGCACGAATGTGTTGGCCTCAGTACACCTGTATTCTACAACATAGGATGAATCTGAAGCAAAACTTGCCAAAACCAAGCGTAGGCATGCTCAATGGAGCATGACTATGTTCATCGCAAAGCGTGACTCTACAATCAAGGAGGCTCCTTTTTGGCTTCTTTTTCTTTCTAACAAGAACGCATGCATAAGTGATTTGTAAGGCATGTAATATCTAAAGTTCCTTCCTTAAAACCCTCAATTAAGCAACATTAACATGAATTGCATGAAACCCCATTCTAACCCTAACTTAGCATATTCATGAAACTCCAACATCACATGCCTAGATATCAATCAAGATAACATTACAGACTATGGGGAGTAAGGAATTTATGCGAAGGAATAAAAATGCATACATATATATAGTTACAAGGAAGGGAAAATCTAGAGGAGGTTGCATTCACTTGGAGAGGGTCAACATTTCTCTATAAGGATGCCTAAGTTCTTCGCCTTTCCTTCCTTCTCTTCTCCCTTCTCAAGCTTTTCATCTTGTTCTTTCTTCTTTTCCTAATCTAGCATGACAGATGTGGTGAGTGAGTGCAGTGTTAGGGTTAGGGTTAGTTTACCCTAACCCTTCTAGTTGGACTAGGCCCTAGTGGCTCTTTCAGCTAGTGGGTTTTCTTTATTTGTTAATCTTATTTATTTTAATTAAGGTCCATCACTAAACGTTTTAACCTAATCCCTTAATTTCATAGAGGCCCTTTAGTTTTATTAATTTATTTTAGTGGGAGGTTACATTCTACCTCCATTAAATAAATTTTGTCCTCAAAATTTGGAACTAAGGTTTATACCTAACTCGAAGAGTTGTGGGTGAACTTTTTTGATCTCGTCCTTTAACTCCCATGTGGCCTCCTCGGAGGTAAGTCCTTCCTAAACAACATTCACTAAAGGAATGACCTTGTTCCTTAGGATCCTCATATTGTGGCTGACAATCCAAATGTGTAATACTCTAGGGTGTATTATTGTAACTAAGACTAGATTTTTGAGAACGAAAAAAAAAACTTTAAAAAATAGAAACAACATGTGAAAGCTACTCATAAATATAATTAGATTTTATATAAGAATAATACAATAAAATACCATACATGCCTAGTATAATTCATCTATAACTCGAAGGTGTTGTTCAAAACATAAAAAGGAATACAAGGAAATAATGTAAACTAGGTTACATCTTCTTGCATGTGACTCCAAGCTCTATATGCATGCTTTTTTACCCATATCCTGAAAAAGGAGAAACTTAAAGGAGTGAAACATAATGTCTTAGTGAGTGCTCTAAGGACTCTACGACTAGGTTAGACTTGTCTGCTCGAACAACCTTCATCACTTATCTCTCATGACTTTAGCCTCACTAGGTCTTTCATAATTCTTCATACCTATGGTCAAGTCTACACCTTTGAATCATCAACAGTTCCTATTAACTCCTCTTTCATCCTCACAACTATTATACTATTTTTCTATCTCATTCTCAATCTAAGAACTCATCCTCATTACTCATACTTTCTTACCACAAGCCTATCTAGTTTTAAACCCTTCATGTTTAGATTTTTACCTTTCTTCCTTTTGATATTAAATTTGTTCTCTGGGGGTCAAGTCTAAGGCTACAGATACTCTAGAATACTCTTGACACTCCATTAACACTTACCTAATACTATCAATTTATTCCATCTCACTTGTCTCATACCTTTTTATTATGCCATGTGGGAATTCACCATTTCTCTATCTCATTCACAACTATTATTATCCAAATGGAACCTTATAACACTATCCTAGGGTCTAGCTTCTCACATATCTTTAAGGTAGCAAAAACAATCCTAATTATAAACATACATTTATTTCACATCCTTTGCCTTGTAACTAGATATACACCTCCTTTTTTATCAAACAAAAATAACACACATGTATAATATAATCACATAGCCATAACCTTGACACTTCATCACAAGACATAATTACAATTTTCACATGTGTACACATTACATCAGTTGCTTATGAATAAGGTCATATAGACTTCACATAGTTACAACGTATCACACTTCAACATATCACGTTACAACAAGATGCATATGCATGCTATGTTCTTAAATCTCTACTCATGCACATGTGATACCAGCATAAACTTGTTAGAAAGTACACTAGAAGTAAGTGCACGACCATAAGAAGCATCATCGGTACCGATGCCTTCGGCTTTCACATCCTCAATTAGAATGATATTTCTCGGTGATTAGTCAAGGTTATCCAGTTTTGTCAATACGCTTTGGCTCCATGGGATTAGCATGGGCCATTGGAGTTTCCTAACCAGATACTACCCATAAGGCTAGGGTTAGACAACCCCTCACGACCTCCACTAGCTAGATTCCTACCTACTTTCCTTCATCACATAGCTCAAATGTTATGATGCATGATTATATAAACAATGCACATGGCTTTACTTAAACATTTCACACTGAGGATCCCACCTTTCATAAGTTGGGTTCCTCCTCGCTACAGAATATCCATTATTTTACACATACCATAGCATGGGATCATACATAAGCATACCAGAGCATTTAACATAGGTCCACAACATACGCATTTCCTTAAGGTAAGTAAAAACCATAAGAAATAGATTCAACAAGACATCTAAATAGCAACAATCATACAGGGAATAAGCATAGAAGGTAGTAACATAAACTTACAATCCTTTGCCCTTAGCTAAGACATCAGCTTTAATGTCAAACAATTAGGGGCTGCTCCCTACCTCTCTACACTTAGCTCCAATCCTAGCGCTTAGCGCCACGATGCACAATGCCAATTTTTTGGCACTTAGTGCCAAACCAGCAAAGAATGCTCTGTCTCTCTTACGCTCAACATTAACTGCGATTTCAACAAATCTCAAGGTTTTGCAGAATGTGCAACCTATGACTTTTCTTGGTTTCCAAACACTCCTAATAGGTTAATTAACTCCTAATTTTTCTTATTACCTTTCTTAATGGTCAATCTATCCTATGAATTCTTCACTTAGTTATAATCTCCTTAAAATTCATTAAATCCTTAATCTAGTCACAAAGAGGGGGAAAAGGTAAATAGATATACAAATCACAATCTAAGGGTAAGGAAAGACAAGGGGAAGCACTCACCTTTAGGAATATGCAGAGCTGAGTTCAAGACTTGGGTTCTTTGGTCTTCACTTCTTTTCTTCTTTCTTATCTCTTCATCCTCTCTAACTTCTCCCTTTTTCTATTTTTTGATTAATTTTGTTTCTCTATTCCCTTCTTATAACATATGGGTGGATATGTGGCTTAATGGGCTTTAGTCTCCTGTTGGGCCTTCGATGCTCTTTTAGGTTTTATTATAACATTCTTACTAATTTCTAACACTAGGGTATCAGTAATAATAACAATAATAATAGCAACAATAATAATAATAACAGTAAATATAATAACAACAACACAACATAGGAATAATAATAATAATAATCATAATAATAATAACAACAACAACAACAACAACAACAACATAAACAATAATAAATATAATAATAACAACGATAGGAACAATAATAATAATAAGAGATATAAAAAAGATATAATAATAACAATAACTCTTAAGGTATCTTTTATTTAATAACACATGAGAAGGGTTTTAATTAGAGTTACCTCATGGTTTGTTTCTAATACCTGAAGTTTGGGGTGTTGTAAAAGGGGTCTTGACATAAAGGTAAGGTTGAGTCTTACTTGGACTGACTCTGTCCTAATGACATGTGAAGGATCCTCGATGTACTTCCTTAGATGGGAATCATGAAAAACATCGTGAAGATTTAACAGGGAGGGAGGCAATGCAATCTGATAGGCCACTAGGCCAACTCTTTTTAGAATTTGGAGTAGACCAATAAAACGAGGATTCAACTTTTTGGCCCTAATAGCCCTTCAAATGCTAGTGGTAGGAGTTACCCTCAAAAACACATGTCCACTTTCCTTAAATTGGAGAGGTTTCCTCCTTTTGGGCGCGTTTGATTCACACTAAGGTACAAATAAGGAGAATAGAATAGGACAAATGCTTAAGTTACGAGACAACTTTTTATCACATGTATTGTTTGGTGGATAATAGACAGCACAAACAAAAAAAATGTGAAATTTATTATGGTACCCTTTTTAATATAAAATATCTTAATACAATTCATATTAATTATCTTAATACAATGATAATGGTGGCAGTGGTGGTAGTGGCATCGACAGTGGTGGCGGTGGCAGTGACGATGGTGGCGGCAACAGTGGTGGTTATAATACCCTAATCTGTCAACCTTTCTATAACTAAAATCTCGAGCTTTATTAGCTCAATAGTATAAATTTTGGTTTAATTTTTTTTTTTGACATAAGAACGAAAACGTAATACAATATAAATCTTGAAACTTGGTAAAATGAAACTAAGAACTTTTGTTATCAAATCACTTGAACAATATAATTCAATAATGAAAAGTACAACTAAAGTTAAATAGAAGATAAATCCTTGTTTTACTACAAGAATACAACTACATACTCTTGACTGACTACGGTTTACATTACATTATAATGACACTATAGCACAGTTATCTAATACTTATGTATCTCTCTAGACTAAAATATGATTAATCTAGTGTCGAGAGATACAAACTTAGAACCTACACAAATTTATTCTAAAGACAAATGAGATATAACTAGACTTTAACATTCTCGTTCTAAAAGAATAAGTATTCTACACCCTCACGCTTGCTTTCATTGTGCCACTCTAATGTTGTCTAGATATTATGCATGTCCAAGGATGAATTTCTTCACTTCAACTACAAGAATCATGCTCCACTCCTATGTCCATTTTGACATCTGTAGATGACAAAAGTGGCGAATTAAATAAGGGTGAGAACTAAACAATTTGAAATTCAAGAAATTGAACAAACCTAGAGAATCAACCCAACCCACATTTCATAGTACATAATTGAATATAAAATTTGTTAATAAAATCATATTATAAAATTCATCATGTGATTACCTAACAACTATCATGCCAATTAATAAGGAATTCAATCATGGCACTTAATGCATCATTATAAGAATATGTCAATAACACATCATTCACACACATGTAATGCATCTTATTCCCATTCTATCTACAAATAGAAGTATGATGCATGTCCTATCATTTTTCTTTCTTATTAATCAGTCATTGCTATTACTGCAATGCATGTGAGCACCAATCCTTAAAGTAGCTCCACGTATTCATATTTCATCATTTAATTTCTGGGACAACTCTGGGAGTACATATTCCTTCTCACAGTACATTCTTTTCACATTTATATACAAGAGCCTTATGCAATCTCCACTATTCTAAAAGGAATACTCTCTACCAGTTTGGTAATGATTAGTAGTTTCTTGGGTTCTCGTGCCGATTAATGTGAGTCTCCCAACTTGGATTACAAGTCTCGGCTATTAGGATTTCACAACTCGATTACCTTTAACCCCCTAGTGTAACACCCTAAGGGGCATTACCGTAACTAGGTCTAGATTAAAAAAAAACAAACTGAAAAAGGTAGACACAACATACAAATACTACTCATAAATATAATTAAATATTATATACGAACAATACAATAAAAAAAACATACATGCCAAATATAACTCATCTATCACCTGAAGGTATCGTACAAAATATAAAGAAGAATACAAAAACATAATATAAACTAGACTACGTTTTCTTGCACGTGACTCCAAGCTCCATCTACGCGTGTCTTCACCTGTATCCTGAAAAAGGGAAAACTTAAAGGAATGAGACATAATGTCTCAGTGAGTGCTCTAAGGACTCTACGGCTGGGTTAGACTCTTCTATTCGGACAACCTTCATTACTTATCTCTCATGGCTTTAGCCTCATTGGGTTTCTCATAATTATCCATACCTATGGTTGAGTCTACACCTTTCAACAGTCAATACTCCCTGTTAATTGCTCTCTCATTCTCACAACTATTATATTGGTTTACTATCTCATTCTTAACTTAAGAACTCACCCTCATTATTTATACTTTCTTACCCAAAACCCTCTTTAGAATTTACTCTTCTTCCTTTTAATATTCAAAGCTGTCCCCTAGGGTCAAGTCTAAGGTTACAGACATCCTAAAATACTCTTATTTCATTCTCTCTCTTACTTGTCTTATACCTTTCTATTACGCCATGAGGGAATTCACCCTTCCTCTATCTTATTCACAACTATTATTATCTAACTAGAACCCTCATAACACTATCCTAAGGTCTAGCCTCTCACTTATCCTTAAGGTAGCAAACACAATTCCAATTACAAGCATATAATTGTTTCACATTCTTTGTCTAGTAACTAGATATATACCTCATTTTGTTTTATCAAACAGGAACGACACTCGTGCAAGATATGATCACATGTCCACAACTTTAACATTTCATCACAAGGCACAATTGCTTTCTTACATAGAATTCACATAAATAGGGTCACATAGAATTCACATAATTACAACATAGCACACTCTAACATATCACACTATAACAAGATACATATGCGTGCTATGTTCCTAAACCACTACTCATGCACATGTGGTACCAACCTAAACTTTTCGAAAAGTAGACTAGGAGTAAATGCAGGCCATAAGAAGCGTCATCGGTACCGATGCCTTCGGCTTTCGCACCCTCAACTAGCATGATATCCCCCGGTGACTAGTCAGGGTTACCCAGTTTTGCCAGTACGCCCCGGCTCCATGGGATCAGCATGGACCATTGGAGTTTTCCCAACCGGATAACCCCCAAGGCTAAGGTTAGACAACCCATCACGGCCTCCACTAGCCAGATTCCTACATACTTTCCTCATCGCATAACTCAAATGTTATGATGCATGGTCACAAATAATGCTTACAACTTTTTATAAACTTTTATTATGAAACATTGACACAATTTCATATCACACTCAGTTTCTTTCAAGGTAAATAATAATCATACAATATAACCTCAACAAGGCATAAGAAAACAAACAACAATGAGTTAAAAGCTGCAAAGAGGAGCTCATAAATACAAAGAACGGAATAACAAAAGTCGTATCCGCCCAGTAGGACGGAAGTCCCGCCCAACGGTCCAGCAAACCCGCCCAGCACGTCCGCGTCGAAACCCAACCCGCCCAGCGGGTATTTCACCCCGCCCAGCGGCTCCGCGTGCCTAGCATAAACGCAGAAACCAGTTTTTGAAGAAAAGTCGCCAAGCGGCTATCTAATCCCGCCGGACGGATCCGAGGTACTAATTTTAATTTATTTTTCCTATTGTCTTTGGGTTCTAAATGCTTCAAGATAAATAATTAGATTCTTAATCACTCTTCTACATCGATAATTGGTCAATCTAATCTATAATTTCCTTACTCCTTCACAATCCCCTCAAAACCCATCAAATCCCTAAATTTAGGTATAAGAAGGGAAAAGATAAATAGATGAACAAGAACAAGGAAGGACATGGGGGAGAGCACTCACCTTTGTGGACACACAAAGTTGAGTTCTAGGGTTTGGATTCTCCGGTTTCTATTCTTCCTCCTTCTCTTCCTCTTCTTCTTCCCTTCTTTTCCTCATTCTCTCTAACTTCTTTCTTCCTCTATTTTGTGACGGCTAAACCTAACCCTCCTTCTCTATTCCCTTCTTGTAACATGTGGTGGGTATGTGGCTTAGTGGGCTTTAGTCCCCTATTGGGCCCTAGATGCTCTTTTGGGTTGTATGATAATATTCCTACTAATTTATAATACTAAGGTATTAATAACAATAATAATAATAATAATAATAATAATAATAATAACAACAACAACAACAATAATAATAATAACAATAAATATAATAACAACAACACAACACAATAATAATAATAATAATAATAATAGGAAATATAATAACAATAATTCTTAAGACATCTTTTGTCTAATAACATATGAGAAGGGTTCTACTAAAAGCTACCTCGTGGTTTATTTCTAGTACTTGAAAATTGGGCTGTTACACCTAGACTCAAATGTCCTACTAACAATCCCTCTGTGTGCCAATCTTTCATTCCACCATCATCATTTTATGCATATGATGCATGATCATATTTTAACATAACAATTCATTTTAATCTTTTATAATTTAACCAAAAAATTTGATAGAGCCTCCTTTGTTTTTCAGTACTTTTCCCATTCCAAAACATAGGTATGGTCACATATTAACAAAGGTATTGGCTTAGTACACATCCATCACATAGGCTCACTGCCCTAACATCAATATTATCATCCTAATCAACTTTTCATTCTTAAAGGCTCACATAGCCATTCATAGGTCATTAATTCTTTCTTTCCTCATTCTAATTTAGATAACTAACAAATATTCAATTACCCTAAACTAAAATTGACATTTTCATACTTTCAAAATACTACTAAATTACTCATGAAACTCCTAAAACACTAGAATATTATTCTTTTAGATTTCATAGCAATTAATTATAAAAGTCCATTAAAATTCTTAAAATAGAATCTTTTGATTTTAAGACCAAATTAATCAAGTTTCTTGGACCAAACGATTTTTGTTTGCTACAAATTATATCTCTTTGGAAAGCTCTATGTTTCTAGTCTTCAAATCATCAAGCCTTTTATTTAGGAAAAATCTACAAAATTCATTAAAAATGAATAAGTGAACAAAGGTCACCCACATTTCTAAACAGGATAATTAACTTCAAACTTGTTTTTCTCAATCATTTTAAAAATATATTACATAAAACAATTTCATCCTATAGCCATTTGAACATATTTTTTGGCAAGAACACTCACTAATTCATTTTTATGCAATTTACGGTGAATTATTTCCTAAGACTATTACAGGGTTAAAAGATAGAAAGGTTCAATGCACTTAACTTGTCTTCCAATTAACTTTTTAGCTATCAAACGAAATCAAAAAATTATAAACCATGTATGGTTAATTTTGAGAAAAGCAACTTGTTTTTGTTAATTGTTTTTAGATTAATACAGTTTTAAAAATGAATCACCACTGTCCAGGTTGGTTTTCACTGGTTGAATAAACAACTTTGACTACTCATAACTCCCTCATTTCTTACTTCTTTTCAATGATTCTTGTCACTAATATGTAGCCCCAAATATCTATTTTCACCTCCAAAAATCGGCACTCAAACTTAACAACTAGACAAAGAGTTATCACAAAATTATTAACCTCTACCCTATACAAAAATACATTGGTAGCATACCATCTAAACATTTATCACAAACTATCATCACTAATTCATAATATAACTCAAATGACTCATCAAGGACATGTTTTCAACACAATAATAACATCACACATAGATCAACCAAGTTCTATGTTGCTAGTCACATGCATATATACAACAATCCATATTTTCAAGATGTATTATACAATTCAAAGTAGACATGAAAATAACATCAAACCACCATTACTAAGCCAATTCAATTTCAAGAATCCAAATTGAAGTGGATCTTCCCCTTGGCCCATGTAGATCGAAATTGATGCTCTCTAAAGGGACCAAATTCATGCTTTCCATGAGCTCGAACAGGTCTAATATCGCCTTTCTTACGATTTCATAGGGCTTTTAAAACCCATGAGGAGGAGGTATTGAAAATTGGAGGCTTGGATTGGTGGGAATTGCAAAATTTAATAAAGAAGGCTAGGGTTTGGAGAGAGAGGGGCATGTGATTGTGAGGAGAAAAGGGAGAAATTGAGCTTCTTGTATCACCCATGGAGTCTTGGGTCTTGAGAAATTTGAGAAAAATGGAGATAGTTGGGTAGGAGAAGGTGGCTTCACGTTAACTTGGTGGAGAAGGAGAAAAGAAAAATGAAAAAAATGAAAGACTTGGGAAAGGGAGAAAGCTGACATGAAAATAAAAGAGACAAGAAATTGTTGGAAAAAAAACAAGTGATTTAGAATTTTTTTCATAAATTTTTATTAAATATTAATTAAAATCTCATATTTGTCTTTAACTAATGGGGCTCTTCTATAAGGAGCTAAATTTAGAATCTTAGTTTCCCCATCTTATTGGTTTCCATGTGAGTGGAAGAGAAAGAGTAAGAAAATTTGAGTTTTATTGCTTATTGTTATTAAATAAGCTATTTATGGATTTATTTTTAGAAAACTATTATAGAGATTTTAGTTTGAGTTTTCTTTGTTTAGGCAAAGTCTAGACACACTAAAGAACCTTTTATAATTTTTCTGTAATTTGTAAAGCTTATTTAGTGTTTCTAATTGTGTTCTATAAGTGTCTGTGGATATTTTTCTAATTATTTTTCTAAAAAATTCATGATAAATTTCTAATTATTTTCTTAAATTTTTTGATCACTCTATGATTTATCTTTTAATTATCTTTCTTTATTCTAATTTATTAATTGCAATAAACCTAATTTTATTTATAAAATTGCCAAAAATTATTTTTATCTCTTAAGTATCTTTTTAATATTATTCTAAGGCTAGAATATAATTTTTTTTTAATTTAGAAATGTCTTTGCTAATTATTTAGACTTCTCTATATAATTTCAATTATTACCTTTATTATTATTATTATTATTATTATTATTAAATCTAGCTATTATTTGTTGTCTCAATATAAACTAATTCTTTCAAGGCTTATAAATCTTTGTCTAGATTTTTAATTTTCAACACAGGACAATTAAGCAATTACTAATCATTAGATAATTATTTATGTGAAATTTGAGGATGTTATAATCGTGGTGGCAGTGGCGACGATGGTGATAGTAGTGGCGACAATAGGGCAGCAACAGTAGTAGTGGTGGCAACGACAATGGTGGTGGTGGTGGCAACAGTAATGGCGACGATGGTGGTGGTGGGCAAGAGATAAGAGACAGAAAAAATTAATAATTATTAAATGACAAATAAAAATGGATATTTTTTCCTTTTAAGTATTTTGCATGCAGGACAAAAAATTGTCCTATAGTTTATTGAGTAACAAAAGAGTGAGCTTTTGTCATGTCCATCTTCATTTCCTTTGTGTTGTTCTAAGATTTTTTTTTTTTAAATCAACAAGGAACAATTGTACTTATGTTGTCTAGTACCTTGTTTTTTTAGTAAATCAAATGAATTCATTTATGAGTTATTGATTACTCAGAAATCTTTACCCTTGTTGCAAAGTTAAACAACATTAGAGTTCGTATGTCATTAGCTACAAATTTAGACTAACCATTACAACAACTAGATGTGAAGAATGCCTTTTAAAATGGGAATTTGAAGGAAGAAGTCTACATGGATGTATTGGGAAATGTAGACCAAAATAACCATGACTGAAGAATTCCCATCAAAGGATCCATGAGAAAGAGCATAAACTGCGCTACAAAGAATGTCTTGGCAATTAGGGTCTCATGCAAATTGAGTGTAGTATGCGACTACAAAAAATGATGTGTCTTTTAGGGCTTTAGGTGCTACCTTATATAGTAATTCCTTAGCATTAAACCTAGCAATATCAGGCTCTTACATTAATAGTTTAGCCCATGAGAAGCATAACAAATTCTTACTATTTTAACTTTCCTTTAAATGGGCTCATACATTATGAGTTTAGCCGATAAGAAATAGTGTAGTCATATTTAATATTTATTTTCTCCTTCAATCTACTCTATGCATGTGATCCTATAGGTTCTCACCCTTAATGTTATAAATAATTAATAGTATCTAGCAACACATCACCATTACCCAAGTAGTAAGAATGTTTGTGATTTGAAATAACCTTTTCGAGACATATGTTCTTGTGTAACTTAGTACCTTTGTCTAAATATCATAATTAGACATAGGGCATAAAATGTTCCATCCTTGTATATTTCAATTATCTATTTCTTAATACCAAGCAAACAAAAGAATAAAAGATATCAATATCCCAAAGTGACTCATTTTAGCAAGGTCATGTATTTTTGTCTTACTTTATCAAAGGGCTTATAGATATTACTCCTGTTATCAGGGAGGGACAAATCCCATCTAGGTCACTCATATCCCTCTTCATGATTTGTTCTATGTTGAATTACCAACTTTATAACCACCTTATTACTGATAATGTTTGATGGCATTAAAACATACAACTTTTTCTAGGAATCGTAGTGACTTTAGGTCTAAGGACTGTATACATCATAGTTACTTTGAGAATCACTTATAACACTTTCATAACTTTTCTATGTAGTGTTCTCACAACAGGCCAATCCGGTACATCATTACACTAATCATGTACCCATATGAACATATCAATGACCTCATGGCACACAATCATTACTCTAGTCACATACTAGTCTTGTTGTTGTCCTTATTCACAATAATACTTGATTAGGAATTGTTCGAGAGTGTTTTGATACCTCGAACGAAGTGGACGTGCTAGGCAGCAAAGAAAGCTTCAGCAAGCAGCGACACCTGGTTGTCACTTACAAAGACACTTTGATGCCTAAGTTAGTGCTTGTAAAAGGTGAGTAATAATGCTTAGATGTGTACCTGAAGGCATGTAATGCCTCATATACCAGCAAAGTGTAGGAAAGATGGTTAGAAAGTTACCACGAGCCTTGGGCCACATGGCTAGGCCTAAAAAGGGTCTAGAACAGTTGCCCCCGAAGTTGGTGGTTCATGTTGATATAAGCACTAGCTTGGTCTTTGAATCACATGGTTTTGGCTTTTGTTGCCACATTTAGGCTCCTCCTGCACAATTTTAGTTAAAAAGTAAAAATAAGTGTCGATGTTACCTAACACAAGTCATTAGATGTGTTGTCTCAAGGCTTAAGGCTGAGATGAAAAGATGTGAATCATATACGTCACTCCCCCAGTCGAGATGATAATTTTTGCTTTGCTTTTGTACCTAAAATGGATTTCAAAATATATTTTATTGTATATACCTTTTGCCTTCTTTATACCTGATAAGCACTGTATATATTGTCGCAACCAGGGTCACAACCGGACAGTGAAAAAGAAATAGAATCAGATGAGCCACCACCAAAGTTTATTAAGGAAAACCTTGGAAAAACCCTTTAAAAAGAAAAACAGTCTTTGAAACCAAAAGAAGGGTTCGGGAGTCAATTACGAGTAGGAAAGGTGTTAGCACCCTACAACATCCGTCATAAAGACGGTTACCCCTAATTAAATGTGCAAAATGGATAGATTCTAAAATGTTTATTTTACCCTTAAAAAGAAAATGTCTTTATTTTATTTAAGAATTTTATTTTTAGAAGAAAACATTTTATTTTTGGAAAGAAATTATTTTTATTATTTTTGAGATCGACAAGGGTGGGCCCCTGCTCCTACGTATCCTCCCGTGCAATGAGGAAATCAGACTCACGTAGTTCTTTGGAGAAAATCATTTTTTGTTGGTTGATTTTTAATTTTGTTGTTTATTTGTTATTGCTAAATTTGACATCACCAAGTGGTACCACTCAGATGTATCAAATTTATTAAGTGACCAAACAGGAAGTACTTTCAAAGTGGTCCCATTTAAATTTTATGATTATTTATCTTTATTATTGTTTATTAGTATTATATATATATATATAAAAAAATATTTGCGAATTCACTCTCGGTGGACTTCACATTAGCCAACACCAATTTACTTAAATCAATTCGGTGAAAAAAAAAAGGAGAAAGGAAAAAAAAAGATTTCAACTATTGGAAAAAGCTTTTCAATTATTCTTCCTATATTAACTAAAAGAACCATAAATCAGGAAGTAAATGTGTCTTGTCAAACAGACATATTCTTTAGTTATGTTTTAATAAAAGGCTTAAGTTAATAAATTAAAAAAAAGAAACTAAATTGGGCTCGGTTTACTGTAACACATCAGCACCAATCCAAGCCCACTTGGGAAGGGAAAGTGGAATCAAGCCACTAATTCCAAAGGGTAAAGAAAGACTGACCAATTAGTTCTCGGAAAAGCTAACGTGGTGTCCAACAATGGAGCTAACATGCGACGGTGCTACGATTTCAATAGAGGAGCAGCAGAATCACTATAGAAGTACAATGAAGGAATTTTGACAATGATTCCGACAGAGGCGCAATTTGTAGAACATTCGACATCTCGAAGGTGAAACATCATCACAGCAGGGATGAGAGAACATAGATGTTGCGTGTTAACGGCATAATGAAAACATTATGCAAATGTGTCAATAATGCAGAAAGGCGGCAAGAATCCCGTGGAGGAGGATGCGGTGGAGGCGTCGTATAAACGCGATGACGGCACGACAAGGGTTCAAGATGGCTTGCGGCATAAACGTGATCGGAGATTGGGAAAAATTGGTTTATGTTTCTAAAACGCAACAGTACCGTCGCGATTTTGCCTCACGGTGATGGCAAGGGAATGCTACTCTATTGATCATCATTTTATTATCATTGCTTATATCTTTTAGAGTAGAATGTGATTGTGTGTAATCGCATAGTGTTTAGGATTAGCGGTACAGTGAAACATGTTAACAAAGAGAGGCTATGTAAATGAAAGAGATGCATTGATACAGTATGCGAATCGAAGCGGAAATAGTATCACTATATGAGGAATCAGTCAACAAATAAATATAAAAAAAGAATAGAGATCGAGAGAGCTACATGTCAATGAGATGAATATTGAATAGAGAAATTGATAATTTCAATATACAATGCCAAATAAAAGAACTGGATAATGATAGAAGAGTAGAGAAAGAGGCCATACCTTTGTGACTCTTAACCAGAATGAGAGAACACCACAGCAAGGTTCGGCGAAAAAAAATCATCCCCCTCAAAGTCCTTTTAGAAGGCTATATATAGCCTATTTTTTAAAGAAAACTTCTCCTGGAAGCTTTTTCGTTAGCTTTTTCCCCACGTTTCAACTCCCCCTTTTGTTTTTTTATTTGTTATTTTTTAACAATGGGCCCTTAATTTGGAAGACCCGAGATGAAGAAAGAAAAAAAATTCCGTTTATGGGCTTAGATCAATAATGATCCAATTAGAAATTTAGTTTCCCACTATTTTTATTGTTTATTATTATTACTACTATTATTATTATTTTATATTTTCTTCTATATTTATTTTTGTTATTTTTCTAATTATCTGGATAAAATTAGGTATTCACAGTTGCCCCTCTTTACTTAGCTTTTGCCAGATAGTGTGAATAACTAATTGTTTTTACATTATCACGGTAAAAGATAAGTAAAGATATGAATCCCGATTTTATCCGGCAGGGCATGATAATGGATGCGAATGCTTAGGAAAGAATGAAAAACCGAGGGCACGAACACCCAAGGATTGCAAAAACAGTGGGCACGAGCACCCGAGGAATTTAAAAACCATGGGCCCGAGCACCCGAGAAATTTAAAAGCAATGGGCATGAACACCCGAGAAATTTAAAAAAAACAATGGGCCCGAGCACCCAAAAGATGTAAAAGCGATCGGCACGAACATCCAAGAAATTTAAAAATAATGGGCACAAGCACCCGAAAAATGTAAAAGCAATGGGCACGAGCACCCAAGAAATTTAAAAGCAATGGGCATGAGCACTCGAGAAATTTAAAAAACGATGGGCATGAGCACCCGAGAAAATTAAAAGCAATGGGCACGAGCGCCCGAGAAATTTAAAAAATAATGGGCCGAGCACCTGAGAAATGTAAAACAGTCTTTGATGTCTCTTCTCTTGTGAGAAGGGAATATTCCTCCTAAATTGTTTGCTTTCCTTACTGTGATGGTAAATTCATACAATCTCGTTTTGAAATTGATTCATTATTTTAATTGATTACTCCATCTTCTTTGCCTTTGATGGAATTGACCTTATTCTTATCTATAAATCTTGCTTCCCAAACGACTAATCTAGACCCTTTGTAGCTCAACCCTTTAATTGAGAAATTTTATCAACTTATGTCTTTGAATTTATGTCATTTCTTTTTGACGTATTCTTCCGTTTTTGGATACGAAATGGCTAGGGTTTGAGGAAATTAACTGTTGAGATATCTAGGCTAGTCCCTAGGATTGGAGATATAGGATTTACCCCCAAATTATGGTGGATTGGGGAAAGAAAGGAGAAGGAAACTTGTAATGGCTATTCAAACGTATATAAAAATGGGGATTTAAAGACGGTGAAGAGGATTGCTTCAACGTAAATTGTGAAACAGAAAGTAATCATGCAACTGTCTCATTTTAAGTACTTTTCTTTTGAGAGCTTTTTCATTTCTTTCCTTTCTTTTCTTTTTCTTTCTTTCTTTCTTTTTCTTTTTTCTTTTTCCTTTTGAGCAAACACTGATGGTTGAAAATATGATTTCATTTTTGTATTAAAATTAAAACCGAAGAAATTTGAGCAGTCATTCTTTGATCAGTTATGGACTTCTTTAGGCTTGTAACGTGGCCGGGGGCTAAAAGGGTTATGAAAGGAAGGGTAAATAAGGCTCAAACAAGTATTTGCGGGTTATTGAAATAAGGATCTTCCGTTAGAATTCGAACCAAGGGTTCCATTCTTTTCGTTCTTTCGCCTTTCTCTCTCCTCTTTTTTTTGGTTTTTTTCCTTGTGTCATGCTTTATTTGTCGTGACCTTTCAACGTCATTCGTCATACTTTCTTTGTTTATCGTTTTTTCACTTTTCTTCACCACCTTCTTTTTCCTTTTCATTTTATTTCTCTTATTTCCTTGAAACGAGTGGCCTTGATGCCTTCAAACTAGTGGCCTTGGTGCCTTGAAAATGGTTTCTAATAAGGGAAGATCCTTGTTTAAGGTGATTTGAAAGGAAAATTTATTTTTTGGCTCAAAATAGGTAGCAAGGGATAGAATTCTTTTTTCGGATAGAGAAACATGGCCATACATCATTTCAAATCATGACTGCTTTGTTTCTAAAACTTTAATTTTAAAACAAAAATTTAATAATCATCAACATTTGCTTTCTTTTTTTTTTCCTTTTTCTTCTTTTTCTCCTTTTCTCTTTATATGCCTTATTTTTGCGTCCTAACTTTTGCTTAGGCCGCCCTTTGCGAGTTTTCAACCTAACAGACTTAATTCTTTTTATTTAGCTCTTAGAAATTATTGGGGACGTATCATGTTTGCCCCAGTAAAACCTTAAAATGCTTGTTTTTCTTTATCGTCAAGATTTTGGGTCCCTTTTGAATTTACTATGAATATGGGAAGGGAAAGATGAAAGGGGTATGTGGGTTTGACTGATGAATACTTTAAAAGAAATGATCTTAGATTATGTTCTCGTTTTTCTCAATTAAATGATTATACTGCAAAGATATCCTCTTTTGTCTCCATCATTTCCTTTTCTTCTTTTTTTCTCTTCTTCTTTTTTGAAATAGACGAGATTTCATGAATTTACCGATCTTTGCTTTCTTAGGAAAACGATCAATTTGGGAACTAAATTCCTTTTCATCACCATTTACATTTTTCGAAATCATCTATATAGTTATTTTTCTTATTATTATCTATCTACGGACCCTTAAGGACGTGCATTGGGGGACTTGGTAAGACTATTCCATTATAATCTTTAAACAACATTCTATATTATAATTTGAATACTCATTTCATTCCAGTGTAAATTTTATGAGAAAAAAATCAGATCCTACTAGGTCTTGGAAAAAAACAACCCCTTTTAGGCATAATATTTTCTAACTGCATCTGAATTGACTGGCAGCGGTAACTCCTCTCCATCCATTTTAGTAAGAATCAAAGCCTCGCCAGAGAAAGCCTTCTTTATTACATAAGGCCCTTCATAATTTGGAGTCCACTTTCCTTGATGATCTTTTTGTATCGGCAAAATCTTCTTCAACACCAACTCCCTTTCTTGGAATTCTTGAGGGCGAACTTTCTTTTTATAAGCCTTTTTCATCCTTCTCTGGTATAACTGACCATGACAAATTATAGCCAGCCTTTTTCCTTCGATAAGGTTCAACTGATCAAAACAGGCTTTCATCCACTCCGCCTCTTCTAATTCTATCTCCATTAACACCCGTAACGACGAAATTTCAACCTCAACTGGGAGTATTGCTTCCATTCCATATACTAATGAAAACGGGGTTGCCCCAGTTGATGTGCACACAGAGGTACGATATTCGTGTAATGCGAAAGGGAGCATTTCATGCCAGTCTCTGTATATGACTACCATCTTTTGAATGATCTTTTTGATATTTTTATTGGTTGCCTCAACAGCCCCATTCATCTTAAGGCGATAAGGGGAAGAATTATGGTGCTGGATCTTGAACTCCTCACACAATTCCTTTATCATTTTATTATTCAAATTAGTGGCATTATCGGTGATGATTCTACTTGGCATTCCATATCGACAAATCAACTTTTTCTTGATGAATTTTACCACCACACTTCTGGTAATACTGGCATAAGAAGCGGCCTCAACCCACTTGGTGAAATAATCAATGGCAACCAGTATAAAACGGTGTCCGTTAGATGCTTTTGGCACAATTACCCCAATAACGTCCATCCCCCATATTGAGAATGACCAAGGTGCTGTCAAGACGTTCAAAGGCCCTGGCGGAGCATGAATATGATCAGCATAGGTTTGGCATTTGTGACACTTCCTCACATATACGCAACAGTCATTTTCCATAGTTAACCAGTAATATCCACCCCATAGAATCTTCTTAGCCATAGCGTGCCCATTGGCGTGAGTTCCGAAAGAGCCCTCATGAACTTCTTTAAGTATCTATTCTGCTTCTTTTGCGTCAACACATCTAAGGAGCACCATGTCATGATTCCTCTTATAAAGTACGTCTTCATTTAAGAAGAAACTCATCGCAAGCTTTCTCAACGTTCTCTTGTCATTTTCAAAGGCACTCAGCAGGTATTCCTTACCTTTAAGATAACGCTTGATATCAGAATACCAAGGCTTTCCATCTGACTCTTCCTCTATGAGATGACAATATGCCAGCTGGTCATGGCTTTGTATCCTTATGAGTGGCATACTTCCTTCCTAATCCAATTCAAACATTGATGATAGGGTGGCTAAAGCGTCAGCCAGCTGATTTTCCTCTCGAGGAATATGGTGGAAAGTTATATCTTCAAATTGCTGGGTCAAACCCTTAATATAAGCCTGATAGGGAATCAATTTGTGATCACGAGTCTCCCATTCTCCTCGTAACTGATGGATTACCAAAGCAGAATCTCCATACACTTCTAAGACTTTAGCATTTGATTCTAGAGCTGCTTGTATTCCCAATGTGACACCCTTTACTCCAAAGCTAATTATTAAATAAATATTACGAAAATATAACATGTTTTTCATTTGTGAAATAAAAAGATAGTGTATAATCTTTTTCTTCACACGATAAAGGACATCACATGCACAACTCACATTTACTAAAACTCCATAAGATGCTTTACCTGATTAACCAAATGATAGTGGCCCATAGTTGACCATACAAGTCCAAATAAAATAAAATAAAATAAAATAAAATAAACCAATTTAAAGGTAAAACTATTAGTCTAAAGTTTAAAAGCTAAAATAATAAATAACTAAGACCCTGATGTCACATTACTATCAGAGTTGACAAAACCATAAAGAAACTGTAAAATAAATTGCAATGAGGCCAATGCCCCTACTCTAAGACTCCTCCTCAAGGTCCTGCTGAACGTCACCTGTATATCACAGACACATACAGAAAACACCAGAAAATAAGGGGGTGAGATACATCTCACATCATGCTCAAAGTATGACAGTGGAGACAGGTAGAATACACATCACATACATAATCAATTAACAGTAATTTGCAAAAACCAGAATGCACATAAACATATGTAATGCAATGCCTAGCTTCTACTTCTTATGCACATGTGGTACCAACTTAAACTTGTCGGAAAGTAGACTAGGAGTAAATGCACGGCCATAAGAAGCGTCATTGGTATCGATGCCTTCGGCTCTCGCACCCTCAACTAGTATGATATCCCCCAGCGACTAGTCAGGGTTACCCAGTTTTGCCAGTACGCCCTGGCTCCATGGGATCAGTATGGACCATTGGAATTTTCCCAACCGGATAACCCCCAAGGCTAGAGTTAGATAACCCATCACGGCCTCCACTAGCCAGATTCCTACATACTTTCCTCATCACATAACTCAAATGTTATGATGCATGGTCACATACAATACTTACAACTTTTCAGAGGCTTTCATAATGAAACATTAACACAATTTCATATCATACTTAATTTCTCAAAGTAAACAACAGTCGCACAATACAAACTTAACAAGGCATAAAAAGAAACAACAATGAGTTTAAAACTGCAAAAAAAGGAGTTCATAGGCATAAAGAACGAAATAGCCGAAATCGTATCCGCTCGTTGTGCTAACAATGAATCCGCTTGGCAGGCTATATATCCCGCCTAGCGGGTCTGCGCCACAACCAACCCGCCCAGTGGGTTGTGAACCCCGCCCAGCGGGTCTACATCAGGACCCAACCCGCCCAGCAGATTGTTCATTCCCGCCCGGTGCCAACGCGGAGTGTAGTTTTCAACGAAAGGTCGCCCAGCGGCTATCTAACCCCACTGGGTGGATCCAAGATACAGATTTTAAAAAGACAATCCATGATAATCCATATAAATTAAACATAGAATTTTCATAAAGCATATTAATAATTTGGGGAAAATCGCATTCCCTTTTGCACGTACACAACCATATAATTCACAAACAATTAGGGTCTAGGGCCAACCCCTATACCCACGACCAAAGTCATATCCATGAGCGAGATAACTCACTCCCCCTTACCTTGAAAGAGGCGATCTCCAGCAAGAGGATGCGAACGGTGCAGCAGCATCTTTTTAAGGCTCCTCACTTCTTGACTGCAAAGGCTTTGACGGCACGATATCTCCAAGGAGGCACAAGTGAAAGAATAAGGAAAAAGGATTAGGTTTTCAAGAAACCTAAAGAATACTTAAAGCTAAATTTGGACTCATAAAACTAAGCCCAATAAAAGGGTTTTAAAACTTTTAAAAACATTCTAATTATAAAACCCCAGTTAAAAGCCCAATATTTCTTTTTCTCAAAATATCATTTTATTAAAAACAAGGCAAACGAATAATAATAATAATAATAATAATAATTAAAGGAATACATTGGGGTGTTACACCCAAGGCACAGGCTTCGTATTCTGCAATGTTATTAGTACATTCAAAACATAATCTAGCCGTCAGCGGAATATACTGATTTTATAGGGAGATCAACACAACTCCTACCCCGTGCCCTAGTGCATTAGAAGCACCGTTAAACAGTAGAACCCACTTTTCTCTAACTTCATTTTCTTGCTCAAACAGATTCATTATTTCTTCGTCAAGAAACTCAGGTTGCATTGGCTGATAATCCCCAATAGGCTGGTGAGCTAGATATTTTTCCAGGGCACTCCCTTTTATCGCCTTTTGAGTGACATACACAATATCGTACTCCGATAATAGTACTTGCCATTGGGCAATTCTCCCTGTGAGAACAGGCTTTTCGAAAATATACTTGATTGGATCCATCTTGGATACCAGCCAGGTTGTGTAACACCCTAAGGGGCATTACCGTAACTAGGTCTAGATTTTAAAAAAACAAACTGAGAAAGGTAGAAACAACATACAAATACTACTCATAAATATAATTGAATATTATATACGAACAATACAATAAAAAAACATACATGCTAAATATAACTCATCTATCACCTGAAGGTATCGTACAAAATATAAACAAGAATACAAAAACATAATATAAACTAGACTACGTTTTCTTGCACATGACTCCAAGCTCCATCTACGCGTGTCTTCACCTGTATCCTGAAAAAGGGAAAACTTAAAGGAATGAGACATAATGTCTCAGTGAGTGCTCTAAGGACTCTACGGCTAGGTTAGACTCTTCTATTCGGGCAACCTTCATTACTTATCTCTCACGGCTTTAGCCTTATTGGGTTTCTCATAATTATCCATACCTATGGTTGAGTCTACACCTTTCAACAGTCAATACTCCCTATTAATTGCTCTCTCATTCTCACAACTATTATATTGGTTTACTATCTCATTCTTAACTTAAGAACTCACCCTCATTATTTATACTTTCTTACCCAAAACCCTCTTTAGAATTTACTCTTCTTCCTTTTAATATTCAAAGCTGTCCCCTAGGGTCAAGTCTAAGGTTACAGACATCCTAAAATACTCTTATTTCATTCTCTCTCTTACTTGTCTTATACCTTTCTATTACGCCATGAGGGAATTCACCCTTCCTCTATCTTATTCACAACTATTATTATCCAACTAGAACCCTCATAACACTATCCTAAGGTCTAGCCTCTCACTTATCCTTAAGGTAGCAAACACAATTCCAATTACAAGCATATAATTGTTTCACATTCTTTGTCTAGTAACTAGACATATACCTCGTTTTATTTTATCAAACAGGAACGACACTCGTGCAAGATATGATCACATGTCCACAACTTTAACATTTCATCACAAGGCACAATTACATTCTTACATAGAATTCACATAGATAGGGTCACATAGAATTCACATAATTACAACATAGCACACTCTAACATATCACACTATAACAAGATACATATGCGTGCTATGTTCCTAAACCACTACTCATGCACATGTGGTACCAACCTAAACTTTTTAGAAAGTAGACTAGGAGTAGATGCAAGCCATAAGAAGCGTCATCAGTACCGATGCCTTCGGCTTTCACACCCTCAACTAGCATGATATCCCCCGGTGACTAGTCAGGGTTACCCAGTTTTGCCAGTACGCCCCGGCTCCATGGGATCAGCATGGACCATTGGAGTTTTCCCAACCGGATAACCCCCAAGGCTAAGGTTAGACAACCCATCACGGCCTCCACCAGCCAGATTCCTACATACTTTCCTCATCACATAACTCAAATGTTATGATGCATAGTCACAAATAATGCTTACAACTTTCATAGACTTTTATCATGAATCATAGGCACAATTTCATATCACACTCATATTTTTAAGGTAAATAACAACCATACAATATAAACTCAACAAGACATAAGAAAAAAAAATAACAATGAGTTAAACACTGCCAAAAGGAGTTCACAAATATAAGGAACGTAATAGCAAGTCGTATTCGCCCGGCGGTCCAGCGAACCCGCCCAGCGAGTTCGCGCTGGAACCCAACCCGCCTAGCGGGTATCGCACCCCGCCCAGCAGGTCTGCATCAAGACCCAACCCGCCCAACGGGTCCGCGCGCCCAGCGCAAAAGAGAAATCCAGTTTTTGAAGAAAAGTCGCCAAAAGACTATCTAATCTATGAATTCCTTACTTCCTCACAATTCCTTCAAAACCCATCAAATCCCTAATCTTACGCATAAGGTGGGGGAAAAGGTAAATAGATGAAAAATAACAACATAAAAGACAAGGAAGAATATGGGGGAGAGCACTCACCTTTGTGGACATGCAAAGTTGAATTCTAGGGTTTGGATTCTCCGGTTTCTATTCTTCCTCCTTCTCTTCCTCTTCTTCTTCTCTTCTTTTCCTCATTCTCTCTAACTTTTTTTCTTCCTCTATTTTGTGACGGCTAAACCTAACCCTCCTTCTCTATTCCCTTCTTATAACATGTGGGTGGGTATGTGGCTTAGTGGGCTTTAGTCCCCTATTGGGCCCTAGATGCTCTTTTGGGTTGTATGATAATATTCCTACTAATTTATAATACTAAGGTATTAATAACAATAATAATAATAATAATAATAATAATAATAATAATAATAATAGGAAATATAATAATAATAATTCTTAAGACATCTTTTGTCTAATAACATATGAGAAGGGTTCTACTAAAAGCTATCTTGTGGTTTATTTCTAGTACTTGAAATTTGGGCTGTTACAGGTTGTATGACTCAACATATACTGCCTCAAACGATGAGCAGCCCATGCTAAGGCACAACAAGTTTTCTCCAATAAAGAGTATCTCATGTCGCAACTAGTGAACTTCTTACTCAAATAGTAAATGGCATGCTCCTTTTTCTCTGACTCATCATGTTGACCCAATACGCACCCCATTGACTCATCAAGAACTGTCAAATACAGGATGAGGGACCTTCCCGAAACTGGGGGGACTAGAACAGGTGGGTTTTGTAAGTACTGCTTAATTTTTTCAAAGGCTATTTGACAATCTTCATTCCATTCAACGACCTGATTCTTCCTTAATAGCTTAAACAGAGGTTCACAAGTGGCAGTTAATTGGGAGATGAATCTGGCAATATAGTTTAGCCTTCCCAAGAACCCGCGAACTTCTTTTTCCATGCGAGGCTCCGACATTTTAAGAATTGCTCGTACTTTATCTGGATCAACCTCTATCCCTTTTTCACTGACAATGAAACCCAACAACCTTCCTGACTTTACCCCGAAGGTACATTTCGCTGGATTCAACCTGAGTTTAAACTTTCTTAGCCGCTCAAATAACTTTCGTAGGTTAACTAGATGCTCTTCCTCATTTATTGACTTGGTGATCATGTCATCTACATAGACTTCGATTTCTTTGTGCATCATGTCATGAAATAGAGTCACCATTGCTTTCTGATATGTTGCCCAGCATTTTTCAGTCCAAACGGCATTACCTTATAACAGAAGGTCCCCCACAGGGTGATAAAAGTAGTCTTTTCCATATCCTTGGGTGCCATTTTAATCTGATTATAGCTAGAAAATCCGTCCATGAAAGAGAACAAAGCAAACTGAGCTGTATTGTCTACGAGAACATCGATATGGGGAAGCGAAAAGTTATCCTTAGGGCTAGCCCTATTCAAGTCCTGGTAATCAACACACATACGAACCTTCCCATCCTTCTTTGGTACCGGTACAATATTTGCAACCCATTCTGGATACTTTGCCACTGCCAGAAAACCAGCATCAAATTGTTTCTTTACCTCTTCTTTTATTTTCAAAGACATATCTAGTTTCATTCTTCTTTATGTTTTGTATGACACCTTCAAGTGATAGATGAGGTATATTAGACATGTATGGTATTTTATAGTATTATCCTTACATGAATATAATTGTATTTATGAGTCGCTTTAACATGTTGTTTCTATGTTTTTAAGTCTTGCTTTTTTTGTCCTTAGAAATCTAGGCTTAGTTACGTTAATACCGCTTAGGGTGTTACATTTGGTGTCCCAAACCTACAAATAATCTACTGGAATACAAAATTTTCTATATTTTTAGTTGTGATAGTGGTCAATGCCTCACTTCAATCCATTTAGTGAAATAATCTATTGCCACTACTAAATACTTCACTTGGCCAAAAGAGTTGGGGAACGAGCCAAGTATGTCGATCCCCCACCAAGTGAATGGTTAAGGGGAAGTAAGTATACTCAAGTCCTTCAGGGGAGCAAGTGAATGTCGGACCATTTTTGTCATTGGTCATATTTTTTGGTAAACTCCATCGCATCATTATCTAATTTTGGCCAATAGTAACCCGCTTTGAGTATTTTCTTGGCCAGAGCTTTACCTCCTAAGTGCTGCCGACAACATCCTTCATGTATTTCTGCCATTATGTATTCAAACTCTAACTATTTTAAGCACCTGAGTAACTATTGAGAAAAGCCTCATATGTAGAGTTTGGTATTCAAAATGTAAAAGTGTGCAGCTGACCTTTCTAATCTCCTTGCCTCTTTCTTATCTTTTGGAATGATGCCTTCCTATAAGTAATTGATGATAGGGGTCATCTAGCTCGACTCTACCTCTAACACCATGACAAGGTGAATAGTCTACTGGATGACTGACCTATTATTGCTAGAGGACCTCGTACTTGCCAACTTGGACAAATTGTTGGTTCTGACATTCTTCTCTCAAGGTATGCAAACAAATTCTATCTTGTCAAAACTGGTGATAAGAGTTTTGACCCTTACTAAGTATTTCTATAGTATTGGCTCCTTTACCTGGTATGCTCTATTGATCTATAAGACCATTAACTATGAGTCACTACAAACTCGTATCAACGTTGCACTAATGTCAAATGCCATTATCAACCCGATTATGCATCCTTCATATTTTGCCTAATTGTTCGATTGCTAGGGTAGCTCAGTGACGAAGTTAGCTAATGCTTGAGTCTTCAGCACTTGTTTTGGCTCATATTGTATCCCATGCTCCAATAATTCAATAGCTCAAGTTGTCATCCTTCCAACCAACTCGGGCCTATGCAAAATTTGTCAAATAGGTTGATATTTTTGCACCACCACTTGGTATGACTAAAAATATGGTCTAAGTCGCGTAGCTGCCATAACAAGTGCGAATATGACCTTCTCCATCTTTGGATATCTCAGTTTGGCCCCTTGAAAGCCCCTACTTACAAAGTAGACTAACTTCTACCCTTCCAATGTCTCCTTTATTACAACTTCATCAGCAACAACTAAATACAAATATAACACTTCCCCCGGGTCAGGCTTGGTGAGTAGGGGAGGGTGATGACAAAGTCTCTTTTAACTTCCTAAATGCTACCTCGCAATCCTTAGTCCACTCAAACAGTTTGCCCTTCCTCAAAAGCCAAAAAAAAGGAAGAGAATTTTATGCTGATTTGGTCACGAAACTTGTCAATGCGGCTAAACACCTTGTCAACTTTTAAACCTCTTTTACATTCTAAGGGTTTTCCATCTCCAATAAAGCTCGACATTTTTTTGGGTTTAACTCAATGCCCCTTTTAGATAACATGTACATCAAGAACTTTCCCGCCGAGACTCCAAAGGTACATTTATTGGGGTTCAACCTCATGTTCCTTAGCTGGGCGAAAGTCTCTTCTAAATCTTGAAGACGTGCTTTAAGAGTAGCACTCTTAACAATCATGTCCTCAACATATACTTCTAAGTTCCGCCTTATCTGTTTCTCGAACACCTTTTTCATCATCCTCTGATACATGGCCTCGACATTCTTCAATCCAAATGACATTACTTTGTAACAATAATTGGCCTTCTTAGTTAGGAAGGAAGTCTTCTCCTGATCTTCAAGATGAATAAGAATTTAGTTATATCTGGAGTACGCGTCCAAGAAAGATAGGTAGCGATACCCTGATGAACCATCTGCCAATCTGTCAATGTCGAGGAAGGGATATAAGTCTTCGGGCAATGCTTGTTAAGATTAGTGTAATCAACACACATAATAAAGATATAACAAATGAAATCTAAATCTAAATTTGTTATATCTTCATATTAGTGTTCTCCGTATTGTGTTCTATGAAATTTTTAGAATTTTTTTAAGCCAATTGGTAAGTATAATACCCCTTTGTACTTGTGGACTGTATTTTCCTTCTTTGTTCATTTAACTTCCTTTATAAAATCCAACGAAATTAAGGTAATTCATGTAATTTTAAGTAAAAAGCTTAGAAACACACATCACATGAAATCCTTCATTAATGGCCTTATTTTCTCACAAATTTCCTATGAGCTAATGCAAAAATCATGTAAACTTGCTCCATAAATCTACATCCAGTGTAGATTTATCACTAATCAGAGCAAGTTGATAACAAAATGACCAAAATGCAACAATGCGTAAAAATGATACAACATAAGCAATTTGTCGTTGATCTATTGCGATCAATTAATAAATATAATAATTTTCTAGTGATGTGCTTGGAATAAGCTTTTCATTGATCTATTATGAGCCTTATGGCTCTTCTTGGATTGAAAGTTACGTTTGTACAAAGGTATGTAGTCATTGATTGCACAAGACTTGATAGGTACATTCATATTAGCACTAATGCACCGGATCCCATCAAAATTCTGTAGATAAGTGTGCCTCAAGTAGTACTAGGATGGGTGAACTCCTAGAAAGTCCTTGTTGGAACCAAAAACATATGAAGTGTCTAGTCCCTCAAAGTTTTGAAGATAACAAACTTATTAAAGTTTAAGTCTCTGTTTTAAATTAACAAATTACAGTGTCCAATTCCATGGCGTCCAACACGCCAGTCCTAACGAGCATCCAATACTGGCTTATGAGGACCATCCAAAAGTAAGTCTCTTTTCATGGACTGTGTCTTAAGTTTAGATGCTATATTAGACTCATCCAGATGTAAGCTCTTAAAAGACTAATTTCTTAAATGCTCGTCCAGTCTATATGTTTCTTTTATATATATGTAAACCTCGAGACTAATGCCTTACCATTTTAAAGATCTAACGTTCAAATATTTCAAGCATTAAATGGTAGATAGAAACATTTTAGTGCAAAAGCATTGCAATACAGAAAAAGGAAGTCAACTTATCAAGCTACCAAGCCAAAAGAAGAATGTTTAGAAAAGTGAACCACTAACACAATCCTACACCTTCCATTTTAATGCAAACTCAAAAGTTACCTTTTCTGACCTATTTGAAAGCTCAATACTTGCACTCCTTTTTTGAAGACTGAAGCTAAGTCATCTTCAACGACTCTTTTTCACTAGAGACTATATATACTAAGAAAGAAGAAGAAAGAAAAAAAAAGTATAGAGTATACAGACGTTGATTGTGTGACATTTTACAAAGAACATATTGCTTTCTTGAGTCCACTAAACAATAATGAAAATTCTCTGAAACCATTTTGTAGTGTACTTAATCTTTTACATTCTCACCTTATGAGTTGAATTTCTTTGTAAACAGTTGTATCTGTTGTGAAAGCGTGGAAAGACTTAGTGAAACAAATACTTAGGTTGTTAAGCAATTTGGGGTGATTGTGTTGTAAAGCCTGAAGAGGCCGTGAAGAATACTTGTGTAACTTAAGGTTGATTAGTGTGTACCTTCTAGGTGAAAGGACTGGACGTAGTTCAAGGTTGAATGAACCAGTATAAAATTTTTGTGTTCTTGTTCTTCCCTATCCTTTTGCTCAAAATGTTTTTGAACTTGTTTTTAAGTGAAAAGGTCTTAAAACACACAATTCAACCCCCCTTTTTGTGTGATTTTCTTGCACTTTCAATTGGTATCAGAGCACAGCCTCTTGGGATTAAACATCTAATAGTGTAGGGGTCAAAAGATCCTAAACATACATGGAAAACGAAGGACAAGCTATATGTAACACCCTAGAGGGTATTACCGTAACTAGGTCTAGATTTCTAAGAACAAAAAGGAAAGACTTAAAAACATAGAAACATGTTGAAGAAACTCTTAAATATAATTGTATTCGTATAAGAATAATACAATAAAATATCATACATGCCTAATACAACTCATCTATCACCCAAAGGTGTTGTACAAAATATATAGAATACAAAAAAACACAATTACATAAACTAGGCTATGTCTTCTTGCACGTGACTCCAAGTTCTATCTGCACATGTCTTCACTTGTATCCTAAAAAAGGGGAAACTTAAAGGAGTGAGACATAATGTCTCAGTGAGTGCTCTAAGGGTTCTATGGCTAGGTCAGACTCTTTTACTCAGACAACATTCATCACTTATCTCTCATGGCTTTAGCCTCACTAGGTCTCTCATAACTCTCCATACTTATGGTCGAGTCTATACCTTTCAATAGTTAATACTCCCTGTTAATTGCTCTCTCATTCTCACAACTATTATATTGGTTTACTATCTCATTCTTAACCTAAGAACTCATCCTCATTATTTATACTTTCTTATCCAAAACCCTCTTTAGAATTTACTCTTCTTCCTTTTAATATTCCAAGTTGTCCTCTAAGGTCAAGTCTAAGGTCATAGACATCCTAAAATACTCCTATTTTATTCTCTCTTACTTGTCTTATACCTTTCTATTACGTCATGAGGGAATTCACCCTTTCTCTATCTTATTTACAACTATTATTATCCAACTAGAACCCTCATAACACTATCCTAAGGTCTAGCCTCTCACTTATTCTTAAGGTAGCAAACATAATTCCAATTACAAGCATATAATTATTTCACATTCTTTGTCTAGTAACTAGACATATACCTTGTTTTGTTTTATCAAACAGGAACGACACACGTGCAGGATATGATCACATGTCCACAACTTTAACATTTCATCACAAGGCACAATTACATTCTTACATAGAATTCACATAAATAGGGTCACATAGAATTCACATAATTACAACATAGCACACTCTAACATATCACACTATAACAAGATACATATGCGTGCTATGTTCCTAAACCACTACTCATGCACATGTGGTACCAACCTAAACTTTTCGGAAAGTAGACTAGGAGTAAATGCAGGCCATAAGAAGGGTCATCGATATCAATGCCTTCGGCTTTCGCACCCTCAACTAGCATGATATCCCCCGGTGACTAGTCAGGGTTACCCAGTTTTGCTAGTGCGCCACGGCTCCATGGGATCAGCATGGACCATTGGAGTTTTCCCAACCGGATAACCCCCAAGGCTAAGGTTAGACAACCCATCACAGCCTCCACCAACCAGATTCCTACATACTTTCCTCATCACATAACTCAAATGTTATGATGCATGGTCACAAATAATGCTTACAACTTTTCATAGGCTTTTATCATGAAACATTGACACAATTTCATATCACACTCAGTTTCTTTTAATGTAAATAATAATCATACAATATAAACTCAACATGACATAAGAAAACAAACAACAATGAGTTAAAAACTGCAAAAAGGAGTTCAAAATCACAACGAACGGAATAGTAAAAGTCGTATCCACCCAGCAGGACGGAAGTCCTGCCTAGCGATCCAGCAGGTGTTTCACCCCGCCAACGGGTCTGCGCGCTTAACGCAGAATCCAGTTTTTGAAGAAAGGTCGCCAAGCAGCTATCTAATCCCGCCGGGCGGATCTGAGGTACTAATTTTAATTTATTTTTTTCCTATTGTCTTTGGGTTCTAAACGCTTCAAGATAAATAATTAGATTCTTAATCACTTTTCTGCATTGATAATTGGTCAATCTAATCTATAATTTCCTCATTCACTCACAATCCCCTCAAAATAGATCAAATCCCTAAACTTAAGCATAAGAAAGGGGAAAAGGTAAAAAGATAAACAACCCAACATAAAGGATAAGGAAGGATACGGGAGAGAGCACTCACCTTTAGGGACATGCAAAGCTGAGTTCTAGGGTTTGAATTCTCCTCTTTCTTTTCCTCTTCTTTTTCTTTCTGTTCTCCTCATTCTCTCTATCTTCTTTCTTCTTCTATTTGTGACAGCTAAACCTAATTCTCCTTCTCTAGTCCCTTCTTATAACATATGGGTGGGTATGTGGCTTAGTGGGCTTTAGTCTCCTATTGGCCCCTAGATGCTCGTTTGGGTTGTATAATAATATTCCTACTAATTTATAATTCTAAGGTATTAATAACAATAACAATAATAATAATAACAATAAATATAATAACAATAACACAACACAATAATAATAATAATAATGATAATAACTGCTAGAACAATAGCAATAAATATAATATTAATAATAATTGGAACAATAATAATAATAAGAAATATAATAACAATAACTCTTAAGACATCTTTTGTCTAATAACATATGGGTAGGGTTCTACTAAGAGCTACCTCGTGGTTTATTTTTTGTACTTGAAATTTGGGGTGTTACACTGTAAATAGGCCTTCGCTCTTCAAAGGTCAGAACTATGACTACTGGAAACAAAGAACGATAGCATTCTTTGACGCATGCCACATCGACATATGGGATGTGGTGGAAACTGGTGACTATCTACCCCTAGGAGGTCAGTGGACAGAAGCCCACAAACAAAGGTACCTTCTTAACTCTAAAGCTAGAAATGCTATTATGTGCACTTTATCCGAATCAGAATATGAGAAAGTGTAACACCCTAAGGGGCATTACCGTAACTAGGTCTAGATTTAAAAAAAAACAAACTTAAAAAGGTAGAAACAACATACAAATGCTACTCATAAATATAATTAAATATTATATACGAACAATAAAAAAAAAAAAACATACATGCCAAATATAACTTATCTATCACCCGAAGGTATTGTACAAAATATAAAGAAGAATACAAAAACATAATATAAACTAGACTACGTTTTCTTGCACGTGACTCCAAGCTCCAACTACGCATGTCTTCACCTGTATCTTGAAAAAGGAGAAACTTAAAGGAATGAGATATAATGTCTTAGTGAGTGCTCTAAGGACTCTACGGCTGGGTTACACTCTTCTATTTGGACAACCCTCATCATTTATCTTTTATGGCTTTAAACTCACTAGGTCTCTCATAATTCGCCATACCTACTGTCTAATCTACACCTTTTAATCTTCAATACTTTCTGTGTTAACTACTCTCTCATTCTCCTGACTGTTATATTAGTTTACTATCTCATTCTCAACCTAAGAACTCTTTCTTACCCAAAATGCTCTCTAGTATTTAAACCCTTCATGTTTAGATTTTACTTTTCTTTCTTTTAATATTTAAGGTTGGTCTCTATGGGTCAAGTCTAAGGTCACAGACATTCTAAAATACTTTTGACCATCCCTTAACACTCACCTTAATACCGTCATTTTGTTCTCTCTTATTTGTCTTATACCTTTCTATTACGCTGTGTGGGGATTCACTCTTTCTCTACCTCATTCACAACTATTATTATCCAACTAGGACCCTCACAACAGTATCCTAGGGCCTAGCCTCTCACTTATCCTTAAGGTAGCAAACACAATTTTAATTACAAGCATACATTTATTCCACATCTTTTGCCTAGTAACTAGACATACACATTGTTTTGTTTCATCAAGTAAGCATGATATACATGCATAACATGAGCACATATACATAATCTTGACAATTCATCACAATACACAATCACATTTTCACACGTGTACACATTACATCATTCGCTTATGAACAAGGTCACATAGAATTCACACAATTACAATGTAGCACACTTCAACATATCACACTACAACAAGATACATATGCGTGCGATGTTCCTAAACCACTACTCATGCACATGTGGTACCAACCTAAACTTTTCGAAAAGTAGACTAGGAGTAAATGCAGGCCATAAGAAGCGATATCGGTACTGATGCCTTCGGCTTTCGCACCCTTAACTAGCATGATATCCCCCGGTAACTAGTCAGGGTTACCTAGTTTTGCTAGTACGCCCCGGCTCCATGGGATCAGCATGGACCATTGGAGTTTTCCTAACCGGATAACCCCAAGGCTAAAGTTAAACAACCTATCACGGCCTCCACTAGCCAGATTCTTACATACTTTCCTCATCACATAACTCAAATGTTATGATGCATGGTCACATACAATACTTACAGCTTTCATAGACTTTTATCATGAATCATAGGCACAATTTCATATCACACTCATTTCTTCAAAGTAAATAACAACCATACAATATAAACTCAACAAGACATAAAAAAAACAAATAACAATGAGTTAAACACTGCCAAAAGAAGTTCACAAACACAAGGAACGTAATAGTAGGTCATATCCGCCCAGCGGGTATTGCACCCGCCCAGCGGGTTCGCGTAAGGATCCAACCCGCCCAGCGGATGTTCCATCCCGCCCAGCGGGTCCGCGCGCCTAGTTCAAACATGGAATCTAGTTTTTGAAGAAAAGTTGCCTAGCGGCTATCAAATCCCGCCGGGAAGATCCGAGGTACTAATTTAAATTTGTTTTTCCTATTGCCTTTGGTTTCTATATGCTCCCAAATAAATAACTAGGTTCTTAATCACTCTTCTACATTGATAATTGTTTAATCTAATCTATAAATTCTTTACTCCCTCACAATCTCCTCAAAACCCATCAAATCCCTAAATTTGGGTATAAGGAAGGAAAATATAAATAGAGAAACAAGAACAAGGAAGGACACTGGGGAGAGCACTCACCTTTAGAAGCACGCAAAACTGAGTTCTAGGATTTGGGTTTGCCGGTTTCTATTTCTCCTTCTTCTCTTCTTTTTCTTCTTCCCTTTTCTCCTCATTCTCTCTAACTTCTTTCTTCTTCTATTTTGTGACGGCTAAACCTAACCCTCCTTCTCTATTCCCTTCTTATAACATGTGGGTGGGTATGTGGCTTAGTGGGCTTTAGTCCCCTATTGGGCCCTAGATGCTCTTTTGAGTTCTATGATAATATTCCTACTAATTTATAATACTAAGGTATTAAAAACAATAATAATAATAATAATAACTCTTAAGACATCTTTTGTCTAATAACATATGGGAAGTGTTCTACTAAGAGCTAGCTCATGGTTTATTTTTAGTACTTGAAATTTGGGGTGTTACAGAAAGTGCATAGTTTAAGAAGTACCAAAAAGATGTGGGATACTCTCGCACTTGCTTACGAGGGTACCTCACAAGTAAAGAAATATAAACTAAGCTTACTTGTAAGGCAATATGAACTCTTTACTTTGGATGATAATGAAACTATTGAACTAATATTTGGTAGATTTCAAACTATCATTAATAACCTAAGATCCCTAGGCAAAACTTATGATAATTATGATCATATTGACAAAATTTTGAGAAATTTGCCTAGATAGTGGAGACCACAAGTTACAACATTGAGAGCATCCAAGGACCTAACAACACTCTCCATGGAAGAGTTACTTAGAACTATCACAGTTCATGAGTTAGAGCTAAAACAAGACGAAGGACAGAAAAGAAAGTCCATCACTTTAAGTGTCCAGCATCCAATAAATGGGTCATCGTCCAAAGCCCTAAACATGGAAGAATCTTCTGAGGAAGCGTCCGAAGAAGATGACTCTGATGAGGATGAGATATCCTTCATATAAAAAAAGATACAAGCCATGTGGAGGAAGAAAGGAGCGTCTAGAGCTAGAAACTTCACGAAGAAGTTTAGCAAGGAGCCAAAGGAGAATAGTCCATCAGTCTGTTTTGAATGTAAGAAGCCTAGACACTTCAAAACTGAATGTCCAAGCTTGCAAAAGGAGAAAAAGAAAACATTCTTCAAAAAGGAGAAGAAAGGACTCATGGCTACTTGGGAGGACATGGACCTATCCTCGTCGGAAGAAGAAAGAGAGGTAGAAGCAAATATGTGTTTCATGGCAGAGACCAATTCAGAAAGCTCAGAAGATGAGCAAGATGAAGAGATAAACTTCAATGACATAATTTCTCTTCAAGAAGCATATAATGAATTCCTTGTTAATTCCTCAACTCTTTCAGTAAGATATAAAGAATTGAAATTTTTTTTTTCCAAAATGACAAAAGAATTTTCTTAAAGAAAATTATGAAAATGTTTTAAGAGAAAATGAAAAATTAAAAACAAAGGATATTCCAGAAGTGACACCTCCTAATGAAGCTTTAAAACTTCAAAAGGAAGTTACTCATCTGAAGGAAAGCGTATCCAAATTTGTCAATGGGACTGAGAACTTAAATGAAATCTTGTCTTATAGATGAAGTCCACATGACATGTCTGGACTTGGCTTCGTTAAAAAGGAAGCCTCTGGAATGTCTAAAGTTATTGCTCATTGCAAATACTGTGGAAAATCTGGTCACGAACCATCACGATGCTTTTATCGTCCAATCAAGAAGGCGTCCAATGACTTCAGAATTAATAAGAAAGGACCTAAGTTTATTGGGGTGCCTAAGTCCATGATAATTCTTGTTGCAAATCTGCTTGACAATAGGAAGGAAACACAAATCATGGTACTTGGACAGTGATTGCTCACGACACATGACAGGCGAGAAGTCTATGTTCCAAAGCCTCCAACTAAAGAATGGAGGATGAGTCACCTTTGGAGGAAACTAGAACAGTAAGATTATAGGTATAGGTAAAATCGGTAAGCATCCCTTCCCTTCTATTAAAAATGTTTTATATGTTGAAAGACTAAGACACAATTTGCTGAGCATAAGTCAATTATGTGACAGTCGACATAGTGTTTCCTTTGACAAAGATGAATGTACAGTCAGAAACTTAGATGGATCTATATTATTTTCTACTAAGAGGCAAAGCAATCTCTATAAGATTGACCTAAATGACCTTATAAATCAAGATGTGTCATGTCTAGTATCCATCAACGAGAATCAATGGATTTGGCAAAAGAAACTTGGACATGCAAGCTTGAGATTAATCTCAAAGCTAAACAAGCATAACCTTGTAAGAGGACTTCCAAATCTTGTGTACAAGTTTGATGTTCTCTGTGATGCTTGTCAAAAAAGGAAGCAAGGGAAAAGCCCTTTTGATTCAAAGAACATTGTTTCCACTACTAGACCACTTGAGCTTTTACATATTGATTTGTTAGGACTTACTAGAATAGCCTCTCTTAGTACAAAAAGATATGGGTTAGTTGTAGTAGATGACTAGACTAGATGGACATGGGTTATGTTCCTAAGATACAAAGATGAGTCTTACAAAGTATTTTCTATATTTTGCAAAAGAATTCAAAACGAAAAAGGTGTTTGCATAGCCTCAATCAAAAGTGATCATGGAGGAGAGTTTGAAAACGAAAGTTTTCAAAGGTTCTGTGAGGAGAACAAAATTCTCTACAACTTCTCTGTACCACGTACACCTCAACAAAATGGTGTGGTAGAGAGAAAGAATAGGTCATCGCAAGAAATGGCTAGAACCATGCTTAATGATAACTCTACTCTTAAACACTTCTAGGCTGAAACTATAAACACAACATGTTATTTAAAAAATAGAATATATATTAGACCTATTTCGAAAAAGACTCTCTAGGAATTGTGGAAAGGACGAAAACCCAACATATCATATCTTCATCCTTTTGGTTGTCATTGTTTCATTTTAAACACTAAGGACAATCTTGGAAAGTTTGATTCTAAGTGTGATGATGGAATATTGTTAGGCTACTCTGAAACGTCCAAGGCATATAGAGTTTACAACTGTAGAACCTTAACGGTTGAAGAAGCCATTCATGTAAAGTTCAATGACAATAAGCCTGACAAAGAAATATCAGAGCTAGACGAATCATTTGAGAACCCAATTGGATGATTCTATGATGGAAGAAAAGGAACCAACTGGATGACAATGGCAAATGGAGACATATCATCTAGAAGACCAAATTCTTGGAAGTGTACGTTGTAACACCTGCTATAATAAGACATACATTCATTTTATTTTATTATTTCTTGATCTGTTTATTAGAACGTCGGCTTGATTTAAAACTAATATGTACTTATTTTTCTCAAACATTAGTAATTCCAAGAGACATCAGATAGAGAACTTGTGAAGTAAACATCATCATATATATATATGTGCATCAAGCCTTTGTACAAGGTCAGATATCAATACATACGTCAAAAGCACATAAAAGAAATACATCAAAAGAAGCCTAAATACCCGCCCATAGCTATACAACAAAAATGACCTATGTCAGAGCAGTATAGGTCTATACTAGGCTAGCCCATCCTATAAAGTCTACAAAAGTCATATGTAGAGTAGTCGTCACAGTTAATCCTCAGAGTCCATCTGCTTGTACCACGATCGTATATGAAAAGAAACAAACAAGAAAGGAGTGAGGTTTTTATAAAAGCCTCATTCATTTCTTAATAGGTTACAAACAACAATTTAAACAAGCAATCAGGGGAAATCCTAAGGTATGACCTACGTTATTACAACTTAATCTCAACCTTTACCAGACGTATGGATCCATACCCATCTCTGATGTTTTACTTTAACCATCAGGAATCATTGGGAAGTGATTGGGAGTTCGTATAATCCCTCACAAGGTACAGACATCCATGTCGTAATCATCATCCTCGAGGAAAGGGCCACACGCCCATCAGGGATATACACTACACCAATCATGGTGATGCTGAGCAGGCGTCAAGGTTGCCGAGTCGGTTTACGTGATTTACCCCGGCCCAGGGTGCTAATCTGGCCATTGGGATGTTCACAACTCAGCACCTTTACCCTCAAGACCCGAACAATGGTCCCTGCCTTTCATCCCGCAGTGTACCAAACTGTGACTTCCCAGACACAGGCACTCATGCTTCTCAACATGGTCCTAACTCAATCGGTGTTTTCCTATGACTTTGCTTTCTAAGTTTCAAGACATACTCTCTGGATAATCCAGCAGAGTTCCAGAGTTACTCATTACAGAGATGTCATTCATCCATCACATTTTCATAGAACTTAGAAACAATTCAATATGAACATCACAGGGAAGGAAATATCAATAACCAAAGCGTCATGCATATTCATTCTCACACGTTTATACATTTATTGCGATTCTTATTTTAATTATTTTGATTTGTCATTATCCTTTTCTATCTTTTCAAATCAGACTATTTTAAAGAGAAAAACTTTCGTCTATAATTATGACTAGGACGTAAAAATTTTAAGAGAAGTTCTTTTCTGATGTGGAAGGTCAGACTATGCTGCAACCACAGAGCATACTTAGAGTTTCTCTTCAATTATTTCCTTTTTACTAAAATTCGAATTATTCATCTTATAAGAACCAACACTTCTAATTTCAAGAAGACGCGCAATTTTATAAAAACCTTTTGTTGATGTTATTTATTTATTTTCACACTAGCCATAATTTGTTCAAAATAGTAGTTTAATGGTAACAATTTAAAATTGTCTAATAAGGTCTTTATCCCAAAAACTTTTCCAAATTTGGGCCTAAAGTCTAAGCTCTATTTCTAAAAACTTAGTAGAACTTGCTTTTTCAAGAAAACATTTTCTTTAACTTTCCTTAGAATATATTCTTACCAATTTTTTTTATCAATTCAAGTATTTATCAAAAATGCTAAATCTAAATGAAAGATTTATCTTCATTGATTTATTTCTTTAATGGGCCGAATGCCCTTTGTAGAAAAAGCCCAATTTATATATTTTTCTTTTTAGAAATTGAGTTCATTTTCTATGTGGTCAAAAATTAATTTTATAGCAATTATTATTTCCAACTATTTTACCCATTCTAATAAGTTAATTGGTACACAAAAAAACAAAAACAAAAAAATATTTCTTACCCTTTTTCTTAGTCTTGGCCGTGAGCCTTGTGATGAGAAATGAATTCCAAAAATTTTATTTCTCTAAGTGATCTTGAAGCTTAAAATTGGGTTTTTTAGAAAATAGCTATTTTTACATAAGCCCATAATAGCTATTCATAATAGGATATTTAAGTTATAATATAATGCCAAAATAGTAATGAAAGTAACATCAAAATAAATGACAATAATTAAAATAACAATAAGGTGAAACTTAAGTAAATAACAATAGAATAGCAATAATAACAATAAAATAAATGGCAATAATTTAAATGGGCAAAAATTTAAATGACAATAAATAAAGCAAGAAATTTAAAGAGCAAGAATCTAAATAGCAAGATCTTAAACAATAAAGTAAATGACATAATGTAAATGGGCAAAAATATAAATAAAGCATAAAATAAAAATAAATTGCAACATAATGGAAATAATAATAAGACAAGAAAATAAATGACATTAAAGTAAATGACATAATAATAAAGCAATAATTTAAATGACAAGAATATTAATAATTATATAGTAGTAGTAGTAGTAGTAGTAGTAGTAGTATTAATATATTAATTGGGTTTAAGGGAAAACCCACACACTCACACACCCATTAAGAAACAAATTTTAGAGGCTAAAACCCCACTCCCTCTTACCTCTAAACAAGGCTTGTTGGTAGAAGATTAGGAGAGGAGGGTTGGTTTGGAGGTTTATGATTTTAAAACTTGGTGAAAGCTCTTAATGGTGATGAAAGAAGAAAAAAAAAAATTGCAAGAGTTTGGGGAGAGGGAGGAGTGCTGCACGCTCCAGCAGCTGGGGAGGCAGGGAGAGGCTCTGAAAATCTGAAGGAAAGAGTGTGTAATAGTAGAGTGGGTGATGGGGTTATTTATAGGTCAAAAAGTAGGTATTTTAGATTTAATTTTTGGCTCAAAAATCATATAATATCCATTTCCATTGTACTTTCCACATGTGGTCAAAAGGGAAACGTGCCAGACCAGCCAAGACTTCTGAAATTCGAAAAAATTTATTTTATATAATTATTAGATATTAAAATAATTAAATATTAATTTAATGCAACAAAATTAGATAGAAATTTTGGATAGGTTTTTGAAAAATCAGACCACACCACATTTTCAAGTATATTTTATTAAGCATTACGAAAATTTTTCATATTTTTCTCATGTACATATTATTTATAATAAATTTTTTCATTAAAAAGACATTTCTTAAGCCAATAAATCCAATTTTTGCCAAATAAATATATTTTTTTGACTTTTCACTATTTTTCCCTTAAAATAATATTGGTATAATTAAAATATACTCAATATAAATTTTTCAAAATTTTTTGAGGTTAAAAAGTCTTCTGCTGGCTTTCACAATCGGCTAAGGGTATACCGATCATTTCCCAAAAACTGTCTCAAAAAAATTCCGAAAAATTTCTAAAATTATTATTAATTATTTTGAATATAAATATGATTTAAAAATAATTTTTTAAACCACTCTAGATAATTTTTGCTATTTTTATCCTATTATGCAAGTTTTCAAGGATAAATAAGTTGTTTTGTCGTTCCCGGGTCCTAATCCAAATAAATTATTAAAAATCTAAACTAGACAGAACTTTCTAACATGAATATATTCATGAAAATCATACCCTTGAGGTTCCTATTTTATTTTTCACAATTAATCATAGAATAATTAGACAAACAACAAGTTAAAGTGGGGGTGTTACATACGTGATCATGTCAGGATAAGATCAACCTTCAAGGAGCAAGCTCAAACTGCCTTAATTTCTCAGATGGAACCAAAGACAGTGGACGAAGCTCTCCTAGACGAAGGCTGGATCAATGCCATGAAGGAAGAACTAAGTTAGTTTGAACGAAACGATGTATGGAAGCTAGTTCCTACACCTAAAGTTAAATTCGTCATAGGAACAAAATGGGTGTTTCGCAACAAGCTAGATGAAGCAGGCAAAATGGTAAGAAACAAAGCTAGACTTGTGGCTCAAGGGTATTCTTAATAAGAAGGTACAGACTTCACTGAAACTTTTGCACCAGTAGCTAGATTAGAAGCCATTCACATTTTACTTTCATTTGCTGCTCATAGTAATACGAAGCTTTATCAAATGGATGTAAAAAAGTGCATTTCTCAATGGTATAATAAATGAAGAAGTTTATGTGAAACAACCTCCTGGTTTTGAGTGTGATACTTTTCCTATGCATGTGTTTCAAACTTAAAAAGGCCTTATATGGACTTAAGCAAGCTCCAAGAGCTTGGTATGAAAAGTTAAGTTCTTTTCTTTTAGAAAATGGTTTCACAAAAGGAAAAGTACACACTACTTTATTTGGCAAAAACATCTAATCACATTTTATTATTGCATAAATATATATGGACGATATTATATTTGGTGCTACTAATGACACTTTGTGCAAGGATTTCTCTAAGCTTATGGCAGTAGAATTTAAGATGAGCATATGGGAGAATTGAAATTCTTCTTGGGATTACAAGTGAGACAAACTAATAACGGCATATACATGCATCAAACAAAGTATGCAAAAGAATTGCTCAAAAAGTACAAGATGGACAATGCCAAAGAAATGAGCACACCAATGCATCCATCTTCAGTACTTGGATTAGACGACACATCCAAAATGGTAGACGAAACCACATACAAAGGTATGATTGGATCTCTACTATATCTAATAGCATCCATACTTGATATCATGTTTAGTGTATGTCTATGTGCTCATTTTTAGTTTGATCCCAGATAAACACATCTTATAGCAGTAAAAAGAATTTTTAGGTACTTAAAAAGAACCACCTAACCTTGGTCTATGCTTTAAGTCCAATAAAGAATATAGGTTAGTTGGATTCTGTGATGTTGATTATGCTAGAGACAGAATAGAACGAAAAAGCACCAGTGGAGGATGTCACCTCATTGGTGGTAATCTTATCTCTTGGACGAGCAAAAGTCAAGGGACGATTGTCCTATCTATAGCAGAAGTAGAATACATTTCAACAGTGTCCTGTTGCTCACAAATTCTGTGGATCAAGCATCAACTAGAAGACTATAGTATTTATGAGATAAAATTCCTATCCTCTGTGATAACATTCCTGCCAAAAATTTATCTAAAAATCCTATATTGTATTCAAGAGCAAAGCACATTGAAATAAAACATCACTTTATAAGAGATTATATTTAGAAAGGTGTTATCAATATTTAGTTTATTAATACTAAAAATCAATTAGCAGACATATTTACAAAACCACTTCCTGAAGATAAACTCATCCATATCCGAGACCATCTTGGTATGGAATTTATAAAATAATAGTTTTATTCTATGTGCCTTGACCGTCCATTGGTCGTAGCGTCCAATGTCATATAGCGTCCATTATCATTACACCGTCCGTCATACATGCGTCCATAAGCATAATTGTTCGCATTCCATAATGGTTCATATTTATGTGCATAAAAATCTTCATCCGTACATAATCATGTTTTCATTAATAATGATTTGAAATAAAAGCTTTATTCTTGTCTGAGTCACTTATGCACCAAAAAACTACCCTATGTGCACCTAACCAGCATTAAATGCGCCTTTATCTCTCTTCAAAATTTGAAAAATTGCCAAAACAGAAACTCATCAATTTCCTTCCTATACACTCAAACACCAGCAACTAAACACTTACCTGACTTTTACTATCTTAGAAACTCTCTCTCTCTCCTAAAATCTATCAAACCCTAAACCCTCAATCTTTTAACAATGTTGACGGAGAAAATCAATGCCGTTATGAAGGCTGTGGCTTGTGTGGAGAGTCTGGACAAGGCTATTGTCTTGATAGAGAGCCACTTTGACATACAAGCTCTCAACAACATGGGTGTGAAGGTCAAAGACAATCTGATGAGATGTGGAATCCTTAACTATTTCCACCTAAACTAGATCATCTACCCAGAGCTCATCAGACACTTCTAGAAGTCTGCAGAGTTCTTTGAAACCAACATTGTTGGTTCTGATTTGGGTGTGAAAGTCACTTTGGACCTTGGGAGCATTGCGCAAGCCATTGGCTACGAAAGCAGTAGCTCTCGCATCAAAAATGGCTAGGAATATAGCTTCGAAGGCCATGAAACTGTAGATGCCATCTTGATCGAACCAGAAGGCTAAGGCCCCGTCGAGTACAACAAGTTGATCAAAGAAGGAAAAGTATACCAACAGTTTTTGAATAAGGGTATATTGCATAAGGCTGGGTCTAAGGACAGCTTGACCTTTCTGCATAGGTTCGCATTGTTCCACATGATTACTGGACAACAGTTCAACTTGCCTCACTTCATCCTAAGCAACATCATGAGGACCATGAAGGGATGAGGAAAACATGACTAGATCACCTACACTACTCTTCTGAACAGGAATTTTTGGATACAAAAGGTATATCATGCCTTCTTCGCTCTGTTTGTTGGTGAGCATATTCAAATTTGAGTGCAAGGTGGTGGCTACAGGGTCACCTAGTTACCATTTGGACACAAGAACATTGCCCAGATAAAGGCTAGTTTTGTGCTAAAGCCTTTGGAAGCAATAGCCAAATTGGTGGAAGTTAAGGAGGAACCTGTTGAGGAGATACCTCAACAAGTAGAAGAGGAAGTCGTCCAACTAGCAAAGCCAATGGACGATGAAACTTGTTCGTCCATCCAATAGCTGCTACCAAACCATCTACTAGAAGGAGACCATCCAAGGTTAGGACGTCCAGAGTAACGAGGTCTAAGTCCTAACAGCCTCAAGCTTTGCCTACTCCTCTTGCAGTTGCTCCACTTCTACCTCCTACACCTATTATAATACTTGCACCTGCCAAAAGAAGACTCCAACTAACAGTGGAATCGGATGATGAGGACAGTGAGCCCATCAAAATTCTTTTAAAAAGACAAAAGACTATCGTAGCACCAGTTCTACCCCAACCACAACCATTATCCGTCCAGCCCATTCAACAATCCAAATGACCAGCAGAATCATAACCAACAGCAGCACAACCAAAGAAAAGTAAGTTATCTGCTCTTGTTGCTGTTATATATGAAGTTGATTTTGTGGAATCTTTGATTGTTGAACCTGTTGAGCAACCCTCTAACCAAACACAAGCCCAAACACAAACCCAACAGAAGCCGCACCTGAACCAGAGATGTTATTACCTGGTGATGATGGTTATACCTACACCACACCCACTCTTGGACTCCTAAAACTATACCTTTCCATCAAACCCCCAAAACAACTTTCTTCATCTGCCATCATTCCCATAGCCGCATCATCCACAAAACAAGAAAACTTGGAGAAAATCAAACAACAGTGGCCATTACTATTTGTTGAAGGCAACTAGCAAAATCTGGTGGACGACAATGCTATCATCCTACGTCTAGAGCCTCTTCCTAAGCTAGATTTTGGCTTCGACTACTGGTCAATCTCGTTTGACAAGTACATGGATGACTACGTCCATCAATCATCTACAGCTTACTTGGCTCTACCTCCTGGATCCACTGAACATCTGCCACTCAAGTGGTTTATGAGAAGGAGATATCCAAGACTTGTGCGAGCCTGGCACCTAACTGCACATCCTCCTGGAGTACTTCAACATTGAGTACCTCCAATGGAATAAATTGAATAGGCTTTGCAAGAAAGGCAAAGTCAAGCATCCAAGCAGACAATCCACTTAAGGCCAACAAATTTGAAGTTCAGGTCATTGGACCCGGCAGAAGCTAGATTCTTCCCCTCTCCATTCGACCACATATTTTGTAACTCTGTCAAGAGCTCTACTTATTTGAAGAATCAACTTTTCATCCCTCCCACTCAACACATCAAACCATCCACAACCATCCGCATCCAACTTGACTGCATCTGTCCAAAGCTTCCAACCTTGGATGTAAATAATATGAAGGTGAAGATACTGACTAGGTTGCCTTCTTTGCCACTACTGTCCAAAGCTGAAATTCAACATCACCCAACCATTACTCCTGAATGTACATAGCTCAATGTCTTTCGCAAGACATGGACAAGGATGACGTTAAATGCTTCTAGCACCAACATATGTTCACTTGTGAATAAGAAGCATCCAGCAGTGGAATTTTGCAAGACGATAAGGTCGAAACTCCAACATTGACAAGTTATGAGTACATACAACGTCCAACTCATGTCTTTCACTTTTCAGACACTATTGCTACTTTCATTCATCCAACTGATGCGCGTCCACTTCTTGGTACAGAAACCTCCATCCTTTAAACTATAATTGCTGCCCTAACTCATCCCAACACCTTCAAACTACCTTACCCTTGGGAAATACCGCGTCCATACCAACTCCAAATTCCCAACCTAAAATTCTTAGAAGCACCATCTCCACCCACTGAAGTTCAACCACCAACCCCTTCTCAACCACCCTCACCAACACCTCCATCGCCGCCTACTCTCAGTTCTCAAGCCTCTGCGAGCCTTTCCATCCCCACTACTACCCTCCACCTATCTCCACTATTGACCCTATCGTCCAATAGTACGTCACTAGCCAATTACAACCTATCTTCACACTTCTCCAACAAATCCTCCAAGACCAACAAGAACTCCTTCACACACCGTAACCTTCCCCACCTCTACCTCCCTCAGTGCCCAACAAACCATGATGATACTCTTTCCTGCTTGTGTTTTTTTTTTATAATGACAAAGGGGGAGAAATAAAATAAAGCTGTTTGTATGTAGTCCTAAGTATGTGGTCTTAAGTTTGTTAAATAAAGTACAAGTTTTTCTGTATGATCTATTCTCAAGTTTTTTTTTTGATTACTCTAATGCTTTAATTATGTTATTACTCTGATTGATTGCTCTAATACGTTAATCTCTGACTGCTCTAATATCTGTTCACTTTGATACTTTTGCATTACATAAACATTCATGCATAAACACTTTATACTCTAATAATTGGATGGACTAATATCTTATATGACTCAAGTACGCAAAACTTGACATATCAAACTTAGGGGGAGCATAATAAGTTCATCGAAACCTAACTATACATGCGTTCTCTCTTTGATATATATTTGTAAAACTTAAAAATTAATAAGATTTGTCATCATCAAGAAGGGGGAGATTGTTGGAACCAAAGATGTATGAAGCGTCTAGTCCCTCAAAATTTTGAACATTACAAACTTATTAATGTTTAAGTCTCTGTTTTAAATTAACAAATTACAGCGTCCAATACCATAGCGTCCAACGTGCCAGTCTTAACGAGCATCCAATACTCGCATATGAGGATTGTCCAAAAGTAAGTCTCCTTTCATGGACTATGTCTTAAGTTTAGATGCTATTATTAGACTTATCTAGACATAAGCTCTTAAACGACTAAGTTCTTAAATAGTCATCCAGTCTATATGTTTCTTTTATATATATGTAAAACTTGAGACTAATGCCTTAACATTTTAAAGATCTAATGTTCAAATATTGCAAGCATTAAACTGTTGACAGAAACATTCTAGTGCAAAAGTGCAGCAATATAGAAAAAGGAAGTCAACTTATCAAGCTGTCGAGCCAAAAGAAGAATGTTCAGAAAAGCAAATCGCTAACACAGTCCTGCACCTTCCATTTTGGTGCAAACTCAAAAGTTACCTTTTCTGACTTATCTAAAAGCTCGATATGTGCGCCTCTTTCTTGAAGACTGAAGCTAAGTCATCTTCAATGGCTATTTTTCGCTGAAGACTATATATATATACGAAGAAAGAAAAAGAAAGAAAAAAAAATAAGTGTAGAGCATACAGATGCTGACTGTGAGACATTTTGCAAGGAACATATTGCTTTCTTGTGTCTACTAGACGATAGTGAAAATTCTCTAAAACCATTCTGTAGTGTGCTTAATCTTTTACATTCTCACCTTGTGAGTTGAATTTCATTGTAAACAACTGTATCTATTGTGAAAGCCTGGAGAGGCTTAGTGAAAAAAGAATACTTGAGTTGTTATACAATTTAGGGTGATTGCATTGTAAAGCTTGAAGAGGCTTTGAAGAATACTTGTGTAACCTAAGGTTGGTTAATGTATACCTTTTGGGTGAAGGGACTAGACGTAGCTCAAGGTTAAGTGAACCAGTATAAAATCTCTGTGTTCTTGATCTTCCCTATCCTTTTGCTCAAAAATGTTTTCGAACTTGGTTTTAAGTGAAAAGGTCTTAAAATGCACAATTCAACCCCCCTTCTTTGTATGATTTTCTTGCTCTTTCAGTCCTCGTGTTGTACCTTTTTTTGCCCTTTTTACTTATTTATTTTTCTTTGTTAGTCAAACTAGAAATTTAAATTTCATTATATCATTTTATTAGTATTGCTCCAAATTATGTTCTATAATTTTATTTTATTTTTAGAATTTTTACAAGCCAATCAAAGCAAGTTGATAGAAAAATGACCAAAAAGCAGTAATGCATAAAATGATACAAGATAAGTAATGTGCCATTGATCTATTGCAAGCCTCGTGGCTCTTCCCCCATCAAAAGTTACATTTGTCTAAAGATACATAGTCATTAATTGTGCAAGACTTGACAGGTGCGATCATACCAGCATTAATGCACTATCCCATTAGAACTCCACAGTTAAGTGTGCTTAGGCGAGAGTAGTATTAGGATGGGTGACCTCCTAGGAAGTCCTTATGTTGCACCTCTTTGTATCTTCTTATTAGTATTGCTCCATATTGTGTTCTACAAATTTTTTCTATTTTGTAGAATCTTTTTCAAGCCAATTAAAGAAATTTGATAGCAAAATGACCAAAATGTAGCAATGCATTAAAATAATACAAGATAAGTTTTTCGTTTATGTAACGACCCACCTTCGTCACAAGAATGTTCAACTGACATGATTGAGATTCAATTTTTTTTTTAATAAAACTCTTTAATTAGCTTATATATGAAAATGGGTAAGAATTTTTCACATTCTCACAGGCATATTCTATCCACCAGTGCTAACATCTAATAGAAATAAAGTTTATACCACCAAACATATGAGAAAGGGAAATCATGTACTCATACAAATATCTAATCAGACTTGTACAAACGACACAGGATGCCTTGTACACCAACTCACAAGCAAAGATCATAATACTCTAATGTGAGGTGTGTGTCAGTGCATGTGACTCAACTACAAATACAAAGCAAGAGGGGAGGGGAATGATACAATGTCACGCACTCCCTAAGTTGATCATGAATACTGACTTGCATAACTAAAGAAGAAAGATCCACTGTGGAACTTTTCCCTAATCTAGGACTTGAGATATGTAGCAAGATGCATCGTACGAGCTGTCTTAAAAAAAATCTTCATGTTGGAAGATCTCCGGCTCTCTAGCGCGTATGATGATGCCAATCCACAAACTATAAGCTCATTTGAAGGCTTGTCTCTTGACTCCTCTAAGCTCCTCTAATATATCCAAGACTGGCATGTGCCGAAGGCTAAGGAACCAGATGACGTCCCATCCATCTGCTCTCACAAAGATGAATCATCGCGATCATCACAGTAACACACACACATAAAGCACACAAGCAAGGATAAGCTACCCAAAAAAGAACAACCATAGCAAAATAGAACAAGAGGTTGAAATCGATAGAATAATTGAACGCAATTTCATTTAAAGCACACAAGCACTTTATCAAGTCATCTTATTTTCCAATTAACATTTCATAACCTCATCAATCATTGCAAACAATATGCAAATGCCGACATTTCTAGACCTTCCCCATGGAGAATAACTATTAAGCAACCAGCCAGACATATCCCTTAAACATGGTAATGGTTAACACCTAAACATGGTTGAAAGCAGCACATACCAAAAACCATTGGGCGATACCGGTCCTGATCTCGAAACAATTGTGGCTTCGTCGGGATATATGTATGTGGGTAGTCGCCACCACGACTTGGGGTGCACAATATTCCCAGCCTTCTGTGGAATTGCACATCTGCATATCCCCAAGGCAATCCAAATGCTTCCACTAGCCTTCCCAATGCTTATCAAAGCGCCCCTCAAACTTATGCAAGTATGCATAGCAACAATAACGATAACATTTATCATAATAACAATTTCACTGCTTAGTTTCTTTATCGAGGTTAGACATATTTAGGTATATGCCTGCCACCCACCAGGCCAGACCCCTTCTTAGGAACTAAACAAATTATCATTAGATTCTCCTTTTGTGGATATAACATACACTTGATATGCCTGCCACTTATCAGGCCGGGCCCATTCATGAGGATATCTAGTTAAACATTATCTAAATCGAATGAGAATCACTATCTTAAAACTTTTCATTATATCATTAAGTCATATACATTAACTATGTCATATCCTTTATAAAAGAGACTCTTGCAATCTGCCATTTAACAATTTTGTCAAGTCTTATAAAACATATAAAATTATAAAACTCTGTTCTAAAATATTAAAATACAACATTTAGATAAGAGTTGAGTTTTCTTAAAATTATCCTTTTAAAACTTAGGCCATAGATATTCATTGTAACTTAATTGCATAAGTTAGGATACTATACCTTTATAACTAAATTAAAATACTCCCTTTATATATATATATGTGTGTGTGTGTGTGTGTGTGTGTGTGTAAAATAGAAAAGAAGTATTTTCTTAAAGAACATATTTAACTTTTTCTAAAAAGATCCATCATTTAAATTTTAAGTACAAAGATTGTGTTTTTTTAAAGTTATACAAAAAGATATAAATTTTTTTACTTAAGACAGACTTCCAGTAATCTGCTAGAATTCAGTCTTTGCTTTAAAAATCATTTTGGAATAGCAAACGATTTTTGCTTAATTTAACCTATACATGGTTAAAAAGATAATTTTATCTATTTTCTAAAACAGTAGAGATTACCTAAATCAAAAATCTACAAAAAAAGATACAAAGATAATAAGATAGCAAGGTCTGTGTGCCCTACGGGAGGACCAACAAACAAATCTTGCCACTTTTCACTTACAGAGAAAACTTTTCAAAAACCAAGCCCATTTTAATACACTTAAATTTTTCTTTCAAAAAGTCCAAGAATACCAAAAACCAAGGTCTACACTATTTTATGTGATTTTTGAAAGTTCACAGTTTTCAAAACTTCTTCTAGACAGAAAGCAAGTACAACTTTTAGTTTCTAAAATTCCTTAAAAATAGTAAAACAAACCAAATATAGGCATACCATATATGCTTGGAAATATTTTTGTGTCTACTTTTCATTTGTTCAAAGAGTTTCCCTAAATACAAAACTGATTCTTCCAAAATTTTGTTTTTCTGACCATTGTTGGGTCAGCATTTTTAGACAGTGTACTCAACATTCAAAAAGCTTAACTTTTCCATATACTACCCTGTTAATACATTTCTTGTGTTCATTTTGGATAAAATCTTGTCTAGTTTACAACTAAACAATAGGCACACGAAAATATTCACCATAGCTTTAGTTATCATAAAAACAGTGCAACATGTCCAAACAGGAAAGCCAAATAGCACCAAGCACACATCACATACTTGCATGAAAATGTGATCTCTTATCAAGTTTAATACTTTTAAAAATATCAACAACATTTTTAACAACAAGGCACATCCAAACATGTCAATCACAGATTTAAACACATAAGCAAAAAGGGTTAGCTTTCCTTACAATGAGCTAGGATCCTTTCAAGCTTGCAAAGGTTTTGAAGCAAAAGGAGGATCTCCTTCCAACTTTGAGAGGGTGAACCATCAACCAATACCCAAAATGGTTGATTTGGGACATGAATCATGAAAAGAAACAAACTTTAGAACCAAGAGGGTCAAGGAACTAAGACCACTTTGGTCTTGATAGAAAAGGAGAAGATGAAGAAAGAAGAACACAAAAGGGTGGAGTTTACTTACCTAGTACCCTTCCTTTGGAAGCCCTAGCTTCTTCCCTCACCACCAACACTTAAGAACTTGAACCAAGCTCTCCTTTTTGTTTTCTAAGTCCCACGGCCAAGAGGAGGAGAAATGGAGTGATTGTTTACATTTTGGAGATTTAATATAAGACACATTTAGGAGGGGTAAATTGGTAACTTGTAAAATGAGAAGTGTAAATTGAATTTAAATGAAAACAAAATCTTTTTCCTATTCCCTAGGTGGTGGATGGCCAAGCATGGGAAACCATGGGAGCAAATGGTTTTTCAAGTGTTTTAAGTACACTTGAAATGACAAAAGGTAGGATTTTATGAAAGAACTTCTAGTTAGGTTACAACTAACTTAGTTAACTTAGGAGTAATGGTTACATTTAGTTTGGTTGGACTTAGGGAAACGTGAAATTGGTTCTAGAAAGATAATACTATATATTTCTCACATTGTCAATGAAGAATGCGGTCAAATACCAAGTTTCGTGAAATTAGGTTTTAGATTTCTAACACTTGAATCAATTAAAACAATTTAATTGATATTAAAGTCTAAATGAGTTTATGACTCTTTAGAATTTCTTTGGTTATGACTGAACTGATTCTATCCAATCAGGCAGTTGAATTTATTTTATCTGATAGGATTCTAGATAGGTTTCTTGATAAATGATCCAAAGTGAAAAAAGAGAAAAACCCGGTGTCTCAACCCTTTAGGTAAGGAAAGCTATCAAAATAAATAGAATCTAATCATAATTAATTTAAAATTAATTATAATTGAATTCTATGGTCTTGTACTGCTCATCAACTCTATAGATCAATACTAGTCCGGCAGACATCATCTGTATAGATCAATACTAGTCCGGCAGACATCATCACAACTAGATTCTCGTAGAAATCCTGGTAGAATCTCAATAAGAATAATCGGCAACTTTTTATTATCTATTTTTCATTAGAAAATAAATTTAATTCTTCTTGTTGGTTATTCAATCACTTGATTTGGGATCAACATGCTACTAATCTTACATTATAAGCCTTCACAATGTATCTCTGCACTGCTGAAATCCATGCAAGCTCAATTTCTGTAGAAAACTCTACTAAAATTTATAGAACAATTATTATTTTCTTAAACTGAATTTAAATTTAATTTCTCCTGTTAGATTTTCAACCACTTATGCACAGATTATAAAACACAGATCTTACAATTTATCTATGTCTAGTCCCGTGGCCCTTTCTAGATTAAAAGTTACAACTATACGAAAGGCCTCCATATGGAGAGTTATGACAATGTCATAAGATCTTCTTTACCTCTTCAAAACTAACATATCTTCTTAAAAGATTATCTGACCCTTTTTTGAAGAGATAGGGGTCATCCCACAGATAGTATTTTGCATCACTCTAAAACTTTTTCTTCTACTGCAAATAGTAGTGGTTAGGAATTACTCTTGTAGCTTTACAATTGGCCATGCCTATGAACCACAGTCACTTCTCTTGCACCATCAGTAGTGCTTCATTCAGGAATTCATCCTAAATATCCTTTTCCTTTTTAGTTACCTCCACATTTTGCAATCTTGACAAATGATCAACAATGACATTTTCACAATCCTTTTTATCTTTAAGCTCGAAGTCAAACCCCTGCAGTACAAAATCCATCAAATTAGTCTTAGAATAAGCTTTGGTCAACAAATACTTAATTATAGAATAATTAGTAAACATAATCACTTTTGACCCCATCAAATAAGACCTAAATTTTTCCAATATATATATAATTGTCAATAATTCTTTTTTTGTTGTTGCATAATTCACTTGATTCTCATTAAGCACTTTACTAGCATAATGTATAGCATGGAATGCCTTTTCCTTTCTTTGCCCTAACATTACGCCTAAGGCATGATCACTTGCATCACATACTAATTCAAAATGCAAATTCCAATCCAATGCAACAAGAATAAGAGCATAAATCAATTTTTATTTTAAATTTTCAAAGGCATGTAAACAAGTACCATCAAACACAAAAGGAACTTCTTTATTTAACAAACTATTTACGGGCTTAGCAATCTTTGAGAAATCACAAATGAATCTTCTATAGAAACCCACGTGGCTCAAAAAGCTCTTATTCCTTTCACATTTGTTAGGGGTGGTAATTTTTCAATCACTTCCACTTTTGTTTTGTCCACCTTTATTCCTCTTTAAGAAACCTTATGTCCTAACACAATTTCTTCCTACACCATAAAGTGACATTTTTCCCAGTTTAACATAAGATTAGTTTCTATACATCTCTTTAGAACAATGTTAAGGTTAATCAACCATGAATCAAAATAGGAACCAAAAACTAAAAAATTGTCATAAAAACTTCAATACATTTTTCAAGCAAATTAGAAAATAAGGAAATCATGCACCTTTGAAATGTTGTTGGTGCATTAGAGGCCAAAGGGCATCTTTCTGTTAGCAAAGACTCCAAATGGGCATGTGAAGGCTGTTTTTTATTGGTCCTCTAGATTAACCATAATCTGGTTATACCTAGAGTACCCATCTAGTAAACAATAATAGGCTTAACCAGACAACTTGTCCAACATTTGATCCATAAAGGGCAATGAGAAATGATCTTTTCTTGTAGCATGATTGAGCTTGGGGTAATCAATACACATTTTCCAACCAGTAATTGTCCTAGTTGGAGTCATTTCATTTTTCTCATTTTTGATCACAATCATACCATCCTTTTTCAGAACTACTTACACAGGACTATCCCATGCACTATTAAAAATTGGGTAGATAATCTCCGCCTTAAGGAGTTTTAGTACTTCCTTCCTTACCACTTCTTTCATGTTTGGATTTTTGTGGTTGTACCTCTATCATAATTCTGTGCATATAGGAAAAAGAACTAATGCCTTTCAAACTAGATATTGACCATCCCAAAGTAACTTGATTTTCCCTCAAGACTCACTAGCTTTTCCTCTTCAAGTTTAGTTAAGGAACTACTAATAATGTCTGGCTTCTCATTTTTTTCTTCAAGAAAGACATATTTCAACTTAGCTAGGAGTTTTTTCAATTCAATCTTATTTTTTCTTGACTCTTCTCCCTTTGTCAACTATTCTTTCTTTATCTGGATAGACTTCTCCACTCTTTGTGCCTCTAGTTCAGAATGACATTCATCAATCATATATTGTTCATCTTCTGTGAAACTTTTAATGGAATTCATGATTACCTTCTCAAGGGGAGTCCCAAGGCCAAAGCTATTTCTTCACATTACTGATTACCTCATCAAGAATGTCAATCCTAAACAGTGAATTTTATCACTAGAATGGTGCATAACGTGAAAAAAAATTAAAGGTAACTTCTTCATCTTGCATCCGTAACATCAATTGTCCTTTCTCCATGTCAATGATAGATCTAGTGGTTGCTAAGAAAGTTCTCCCCAAAATGAGGGGTACCTCAACATCCTCTTGCATATCAAGAATAACAAAATTCACATGGAAGATAAATTTATCCATTTTTACAAGTACATCTTCCATAACTCCATGAGGGAATTTTATGACCTATCAACAAACTGAAGAGTCATACTTGAAGGCTTGATCTTTCCTCCATTAAGCTTCTTTGACATAAAAAGTGGCATTGAATTGATACTTTCCCTTAAATCACATAAAGCTTTCCAAATGATTGTACTCTTAATGCTGCAAGGAATGGTGAAGCCTCCCACATCCTTAAGCTTTAGAGGAAGTTTTCTCTAGATAATTGCACTACATTCCTCCATCAAAGCCACTTTTTGTTCTCCTTGAACCTTCTCTTCTTTGTTAAAAGCTCCTTGATGAATCTTGCATAGGCTGGCATTTGTTCAACTACCTCAGCAAATGGAATGTTAATGTAAAGCTTTTTAAAGATATCAAGGAAACGAGCAAATTGTTCCTCTTTCTCCTTCTTCTTCCCCAAGTGAGGGTATGGCAACTTTATAAAAAGATAAAGTCTATCATATACCATCTTGCCTTTTTTACTTTTTAATTAGCATTTTCTTTTTCTTTAATTTTCTCTCTCTTAGTTTCTTTCTCATCTACCTTTTCTTCTTTTTCACTTTCATTTTTCTCATCAATTTTATCCTTAGTTTTCTCATTATTTTTCTATCCACTCACTTCTCCTAACACCTTTCCACTCCTTGTTGTAATTGCATTACAATGCTTTTTTGGATTTGTTTGAGTATTCGCTAAAAAAGTTAAATTTGACTATTTTGCCAATTGCTTGGCAAGCTGACATACTTGCAACTCCAAGTTCTTAATAAAAGCCTCAGTATTCTTCTGGTTACCAATAGAAACTTGGATGAATTGATTGAATGTTTCCTCCAAACTTCATGGTTCAGTCAGTAAAAGGAGGAGGGTTTTGCATATTCTAAAAAGGAGGTCTATTGGAAGGAACCCCATCCTGTCTCCAGTTAAAATTTGGGTGATTCCTCCACCCTTGATTATAAGGGTTAGAACAAAGGGTTGTTCACTGGATTGCCCTGCCTTCCTTGGTTCCCCATAAAGTTTACATCTTCTTAAGAATTAGTTTCACATTGACCATTCAAGTGGTCTCCTCCACAAAAATCACATTTCATGACTTGATGCTGTTGCACAAGAGCATTTTGTACTGCTTGAATTTGTTGAGGAATTTGAGAAATTTGCTTAGTAAAGGAGTCAATTTGTTGAGTGAGACTCTTATTTGGTGCCAACAAAGCTGTTTGAGAATCTAGCTCCAAAAAACCTTTCTCCTTCCTTGGTGTTGTTGCTTTATCATGATGAATCAAATAGTCATTATTGCCTCCTCTACAATCCTAGTATCCATTGAACCTCTTATTGAGGCATCTAACATGTTTGGCTTATGGCTCTAATCCATGGTAAAAAATCTGCATTTGAGTCAACTCATCTATTCCATGGTTAGGACACATCCTTAGTAGTTGCTTGTACCTTTCCCATGCCTCACACAATGGTTAACCTTCTGACTGAAAGTTATAATCTCTCTTTTTTCTTTAACATAATGGGAAGCTTGAAAGAATTTTGTTTAGAACTTCTTGGGGTTGAGAATTACCGAGAGATTGGCCATGGGTGCCTATGTAATGTAATGTGACATGTGAATGGTAAGCTTGAGAACTACCAAAAGATGTGGCCTTGGGAGCCTATGAGAAATGATTGAAATTAAGAATGAGAATAATGATTATTGTTGTTTGGTAAGTTGTGTCTCTATTTGTTTATTGACCATACCCATGTAGAGATATGAGGAAAAGTACCAAAAATAGAAAAAACTCTGCTAGAATTTCATGAGAATGATAAGTCTGTAACTTAAGTGTCAATACCAAGTTGGAACATGCATCATGTGCATTGTACAAAGGAAGTGTGTATGAGGGGTTGACCACAGTATGGTCCCTGAGGGATGTAGGTAGGACTCATGGAGTCTAGGGGGTGAGAGGATTTAGGTTATAAAATCCTAAGAGCTAGGACTTGCAATCCTGAGCTGGGAAACTCACGTTATCCGGCCCAATAACCCTGAAACTGCTAAGCGTCACCAAGATTGGTGGAGAGTATTCCTTCAAAAGTGGTTAAAGACTCGTGTATGTCTATAAAATGAAGTACCAGGAAGGAATATGTACTCCCAATCGTCACCTAAAAGAAATGTTAAGACCTTTGATCATGGGAATCAGGAGGCACTAGGTCCACATGCATGAACCTGTCAAACTTAGATGGAAACTTTAGTTTCCCTTGCATTGCATAATCAAATGATCACTCATAGTGATTATTCTGTTTGATTGAAACTGTAAAGTTTTGTTGTTTGTGACCTTAAATATAAGAGTAATGTGACCTCACTCCTTTCTTTTCTTTCTTGTATGTATGTTTTTGCGACTCGTTGGAGGACAACTAGCTCAGATGGTAGGAATCCCATTGCTAATAAGGCCCACACTTCGAGGCTTTGAGGAAAACCATTGTGATTACATTCTAAAGGCTTTAATACTTGGGAATTAGGATAGTATAGGACTTAGCTCGTATGTTGACTGCTCTGATTCTAGGCTCTTTTATTTTGTTGTATTATATGGAGGGGATTAGATATTTACGATGTGGTGGTGTATATGTAGTCAGTTAACTGATTTTTATTTTGAGATACTTTGATTTATTATAGATTGATTATATGATTTTATCACGTACCTTTAACTTTGGTTATGACATATGATATATCTAAACACGTGATTATGATCCAATGGATATGATTAGAGTTTCTATTTTTATTAAGATCAATAATATATGCTTAAAGGAAAAAAAAATTCCCACGAAATAATTACTAAATATAATAAGTAAATAAAATATTCATAGAAATAAATGTTGTGACAAAGGGTGTTATAAGGTCACTCGTCACAATGATATCAAGTCATATCATACATCTCATAGCATAATATACACAAGCCATGTTCATAGTCAATTGAAATAAGCATACTCAAGCATAATATCACAAATCACGATCACCATACGAGCAAACCAACATTCATAATGTCATGTACTCAATCCCTTTATCCCATATCATATTCCTATCTTTAAATAGTCTAATTACTAGTCTCTTAATTCAATTTTGATTGCCTAAGCTAGTCGCACTACTCTTGTACTCCAAAATTCGCACATTTCGTTGACAGGGAACTTAATATGGACATGCTCAATGGAGCACGGGCATGTTAGATCAACCAATTTTAAACACTGATTATGGCTTTATATTTGGCTTTATTGAATGCTTATTTGGGCTTATTATTGGTGCCCTATCTGAGGTTTGTATGTTTGGATTCAATTGGACTTTAATGAAAATCTTAATTAATTTTTGGATTTTTATGGGTTTTGACCTTTCATCCTTGTTTGGATCATAACTTGGGTTACTAGGATGTGTTTAAGGTGGTCTTGGTGTTTGTGCAAAGATAAAAGAAAAATCTACAACTCTCATGAAGAAGTTGTCAGCAGATTTGGCCTAGATCATGGCCGAAAATTGACTTAAAGTTAGACACACTTTTTCCCACTAACAGCCAGACATAGATGCAGTATTTTGGGCATACCTTGAGTTCTAAGGCCTCCCTAAACTACCAAAATTCCATATGATTATATTCCTATTATCCCAATGTCCACTTTACTCCAAAACAGTGATTTCCTATCAATCTAAGCCATTCTCATTTAAGCCTAATCCTTTAATTCCTTATCCAAAACAAGGAAAACCCTCAAGTTAGCCTAAACCCTCACAATAATCCCATTGTACCCTCAAACAGTCATAGGTTCAATCAATTCACATTAAATTCATCTCAAGAAAAATCAACATAACCCTTCAAAAACCCTAACCTCAAAAATAAAATTAGTACAGGCAAGGAGAAGGAAAACAACATAAATAATGGAGGTAAAGGCTTGGGGAGGGTATGGGGAAGCACTCACCTGGGAAAACTGCAAAGATAATCTCTAGGGCTTGGGTCTCTAATCTCATTCTCTTCTTTCTTCCTCCTTTCTTCTCCTTTCTATTTTCTGACGGCTAATCGTAATCTCCTTCTATCTTTCCTTCTTATAAAACCTAGGTAGGTTTGTAGCTTGTTGGGCTTAGTCCCTTGTTATGCCCTAAATACTTTCTTTGGGTTCTATTATCTCATTCCTACTAATTTCTAGCACTAGGATGATGATGATAATAATAATAATAATAATAACAACAACAACAACAATAACAACAACTAACGTATCCTTTATCAAATAACATAATATCTAAGTGTTGGACAAGGTCTGCTTACAATTTATTTCTAATACTAAATTTTTTTGCCGTTACAGGTGTGGCACATGATAACAGGCAACGTTGGATTGGGCTTAGTGTTGTGGCATATGAGGATGTTATTTTGATGAGGTTAAGCTGGGTGAATCCCTAGTGTGGTGAATAATTGTGACTTGATGGCATGTTGATACATTGATATAGACTTATCGAGTTGTGAATGATAAGTGGTTGTTGATATGAGTTGCCATTAATGTTTGTGTTATGGCAAGTTGTTTGTCATGCATTGTTGTGAACATGTGATACTAAAGGTGTTAGTATCATGGGAATAGTCGGGTGCAAGCTAGGTCTGGACGCTTGAGAATTACGGATGACACGATTTCATAAGAAACTGGTATTTTGCATGCCCTCATGTTGTGGTGGCGATAACCCTATACGGACATCCTAACGAGTGCACTAGTTCCCATGATTAGTAGTCGATATTTCCCAAACGATTTTGGCACTTGCCGCTTTGCTAACCTTGGTGAGGGTATTTGTGCTGATTATATGATGATTAAGGAATATCCGGGCTGGTCACTCAGTTTTTAGATTTCCATAGAGAATCTAGGATCATGGTATGCATTTGCATAATTGGTCATAATATAAATAAAAGTAATAAAATTGTTTGAATCTTTGTATTATGCTTATATGTGGTGATCGAATGTATGTTTAAGTTGTATGCTTAGTAGATTGTAAGTCTTGTATTATTATGATTTTCTCTTGTGGGTAGCTTATCCTTGCTTGTTGTTATTGTGTGTCTGACTGTGATGATCGCGATGATTCATTGTCGTGGGAGCAAATGGACGGAGATCTGCCTAAACCACTAGTTCTCTTTCGACTTTTAGGAGTGCATATCAGTACCGAAGGATGACGCCTTCTAGACCTCACCACGGTTAAAGGATGACACGATGAAGGAATCATCTTCATATACATGCAAGATCCCGACACCTCTATGAAGCTTGAAGGAGTTACTTTTCGATCCTTTTGGCAGCTCTATAGCTTCTTAGGTTTGACATCACCACTTGGCCCTATAAATGAGAGGCCTACATACATGGAGGTGTTAGAGGCAATTCGAGTCATTCCTCTCGCCATGTATCTAGAGCCTTAGATATAGAGATGAGACTCATGATGGGTTATTCCTCTTTAGATATGTGAGTCAGTCCTTATGACCAGTATAGATTAGATAGTGTCCATATGTATGATCCCCCCCCCCCTTTTCTCGAATTGTATTTGTAGGTTGGTCACATGTAGTGGCACACACATTTCACCTTAGAGTATTTTAATTTCTTGTATACGAGCTAGTGTGCGAAGCATAACCTCTTGCTTATACATGTTGGTGATGATGTTTCCATGATATGAGACTCCTTTATTTCATGTTTGTTGATGTAAACTCTAACTTTTATTCTAAGTTGGCACCAGTAATAGAAAAGTATTTTTAAAATTGAGAAAAATTCTCACCCATTTTCATAATAAATTAATCAAACAATTTTTCTAAAATTGAAAAAAAAAACCTTTTCAATCATGGTTACGTTGGTCAAGTCTTTCCTATGACAAAGATGGGTCATTACATTTGGGCCAACAAAAAATTGTAATTTTTTTCGTAGATAATCTCGTAGCAATTAGGATGCACAACCTGAGCGGATATTAGTCCAAATGCAATTAGGCAATAAGTGAAAGAAGAAGAAAAAAATACATCTTTTATTAGAAAATGAGGCCTCAATCAAATGTTTCTATTCCTTTTAGCTCAACCACACTAACACTTGTGTTATCTTTGCTTCCCTTTGCTAATGCTATCTTAGCCAAAAGGCATGCAGCCTTAGCAACATGGCTTTGACGATTCCCAACTCCATTGCACACTCTCCTAATTTGCCCGTTACACAACAAAAACTGTAGTTAAGTGATATTAATTTTAAATGAATAAAGACTAGGTCTTTTTACTTAAAAGACTTCTTAAGAAATCTAAACCTAGCTTTTTTACTAAATAGGGCAAGCCAAGACGAGCCATACATAGTGTAACAGCCCAAATTTCAAGTACTAGAAATAAACCACGAGATAGCTTTTAGTAGAACCCTTCTCATATGTTATTAGACAAAAGATGTCTTAAGAATTATTATTATTATATTTCCTATTATTATTATTATTATTGTGTTGTGTTGTTGTTATTATATTTATTGTTATTATTATTATTGTTGTTGTTGTTGTTGTTATTATTATTATTATTATTATTATTATTGTTATTAATACCTTAGTATTATAAATTAGTAGGAATATTATCATACAACCCAAAAGAGCATATAGGGCCTAATAGGGGACTAAAGCCCACTAAGCCACATACCCACCCACATGTTATAAGAAGGGAATAGAGAAAGAGGATTAGGTTTAGCTGTCACAAATAGAAGAAGAAAGAAGTTAGAGAGAATGAGGAAAAGAAGGGAAGAAGAAGAGGAAGAGAAGGAGGAAGAATAGAAACCGGAGAATCCAAACCCTAGAACTCAACTTTGCATGTCCACAAAGGTGAGTGCTCTCCCCCATGTCCTTCCTTGTTCTTGTTCATCTATTTATCTTTTCCCTCCTTATACCTAAATTTAGGGATTTGATGGGTTTTGAGGGGATTGTGAAGGAGTAAGGAAATTATAGATTAGATTGACCAATTATCGATGTAGAAGAGTGATTAAGAATCTAATTATTTATCTTGAAGCATTTAGAACCCAAAGACAATAGGAAAAATAATTTAAAATTAGTACCTCGGATCCGCCCGGCGGGATTAGATAGCCGCTGGGCGACTTTTCTTCAAAACTGGATTCTGCGTTTACGCTAGGCACGCGGAGCCGTTGGGCGGGGTGAAATACCCGCTGGGCGGGTTGGGTTCCGACGCGGACCTGCTGGGCGGGTTTGCTAGACCGCTAAGCGGGACTTCCGTCCTGCTGGGCGGATACAACTTTTGTTATTCCGTTCTTTGTGTTTATGAGCTCCTCCTTGCAGTTTTTAACTCATTGTTGTTTGTTTTCTTATGCCTTGTTGAGGTTATATTGTATGATTGTTATTTACCTTGAAAGAAACTGAGTGTGATATGAAATTGTGTTAATGTTTCATGATAAAAGTCTATAAAAAGTTGTAAGCATTATTTGTGACCATGCATCATAACATTTGAGTTATGTGATGAGGAAAGTATGTAGGAATCTGGCTGGTGGAGGCCGTGATGGGTTGTCTAACCTTAACCTTGGGGGTTATCCAGTTGGGAAAACTCCAATGGTCCATGCTGATCTCATGGAACCGGGGCGTACTGGCAAAACTGGGTAACCCTGACTAGTCACCAGGGGATATCATGCTAGTTGAGGGTGCGAAAGCCGAAGGCATCGATACCGATGACGCTTCTTATGGCCTGCATTTACTCCTAGTCTACTTTCCGAAAAGTTTAGGTTGGTACCACATGTGCATGAGTAGTGGTTTAGGAACATAGCACGCATATGTACCTTGTTATAGTGTGATATGTTAGAGTGTGCTATGTTGTAATTATGTGAATTCTATGTGACCCTATTTATGTGAATTCTATGTAAGAATGCAATTGTGCCTTGTGATGAAATGTTAAAGTTGTGGACATGTGATCATATCTTGCACGAGTGTCGTTCCTGTTTGATAAAACAAAACGAGGTATATGTCTAGTTACTAGACAAAGAATGTAAAACAATTATATGCTTGTAATTGGAATTGTGTTTGCTACCTTAAGGATAAGTGAGAGGCTAGACCTTAGGATAGTGTTATGAGGGTTCTAGTTGGATAATAATAGTTGTGAATAAGATAGAGGAAGGGTGAATTCCCTCATGGTGTAATAGAAAGGTATAACACAAGTAAGAGAGAGAATGAAATAAGAGTATTTTAGGATGTTTGTAACCTTAGACTTGACCCTAGGGGACAGCTTTGAATATTAAAAGGAAGAAGAGTAAATTCTAAAAAGGGTTTTGGGTAAGAAAGTATAAATAATAAGGATGAGTTCTTAAGTTAAGAATGAGATAGTAAACCAATATAATAGTTGTGAGAATGAGAGAGTAATTAACAGGGAGTATTGACTGTTGAAAGGTGTAGACTCAACCATAGGTATGGATAATTATGAGAAACCCAATGAGGCTAAAACCATGAGAGATAAGTAATGAAGGTTGTCCGAATAGAAGAGTCTAACCCAGCCGTAGAGTCCTTAGAGCACTCACTGAGACATTATGTCTCATTCCTTTAAGTTTTCCCTTTTTCAGGATACAGGTGAAGACACGCGTAGATGGAGCTTGGAGTCACGTGCAAGAAAACGTAGTCTAGTTTATATTATGTTTTTGTGTCCTTCTTTATATTTTGTACGATACCTTCAGGTGATAGATGAGTTATATTTGGCATGTATGTTTTTTTTATTGTATTGTTCGTATATAATATTTAATTATATTTATGAGTAGTATTTGTATGTTGTTTCTACCTTTTTCAGTTTGTTTTTTTAAAATCTAGACCTAGTTACAGTAATGCCCCTTAGGGTGTTACACATAGGCTATAGGCCCCTAAAGAAACGGGAGAAGGTGTAAAAAAGTGAGTGTGTTACAAGGGTATACACAAACCATAGGCCATGTAAAAAAGTGTGTGTAAGAGGGCAAAAATGGTCTATATGGTGAATGAGAGAGTCTAGAGTCTTTATGCAATATGTGAGTGGCCTTAAATATATGTTTAATCACTCACTAACAATTAATAAAACATTATTTTTATAATTATTAAAGATTAAAAACGAAATATTTTTTTATTGGAATCAAAACAAAAAAAAAATCACATTTTCATAGATAAAAAATTATATATTTAATACTATTTTTTTTCCTTTACTTCTTTTCTCTCATTATTTCTTCTCGTATTCAACATAATACAACTAAATGGGGTCTTATAAAAATAATAACGAAAAAAATAAATAGAATACCTATGCGCAACCTATCATACATGCAATATATTATAGCATGTATTACCATCCAAACCGTACCATACCCTCTTATCTCCCAATTCATGTTTTGTTATCATTGCATATTACTTATATAACATATAATTTAAAATATAACTTATTTTTGTTTAAATTAGAATTACTTTTAACTTTTTAATATAATTTCATGGCTTAAATATGTTTTAAGTCCTTGTAAATATGACTCTATATGATTTTAGTCATTAATTTTTTTTTTTTGTTATTTTTAGATCCCTAACATTTTTTTTCGTATTCTTTTGTAAGCTTTACCATTAACTCTAGTTAATTTGGCTAACAAAATAACGAATATTAATTAAGATAATTAAGATAATATAGACTATTTTAAATTAAGATAATTAGATTATTTTTAGGTGCATAATTGAATTAAGAAATGTTTTTATTATTTTATATAAATAAGATAATTACATATAATTTACTTTTATAATTTATTTTTAATTTTTAATATATTATGAAAAGTGATTTTTATTGCTTTTAATATTGTTCTTACTTTTCAATTCACTAATTTATTTTTAATATTATATATTTTAAAAAAATTATAATTTACTTAGATGTTTATAATTTACTTTTAATATATTACTTTTGATATTATCTTTACATTTCAATTTATTAATTTTGACTAATTGTTCTGTAATTTATTTTTTTAATATATCACAAGCAATGTTATTGTCTCCAAAGACAAAAGTAGTATATTAAAAGTAAATTATAAGCTTCTAAATAAATTATATATTTTTTTTAAAAAAAGTATAACGTTAAAAGTAAATTAGTCATTTCATAAGCGGGGACAGTATTAAAAGCAATAAAAAATACTGTTCATGATATATTAAAAATTAAAATTAAATTATAAAAGTAAATCATATGTAATTACCTTATTTACACAAAATAATAAATATATTATTTAATTGAATTACGCACGTAAAAATAATTTAATTTTCTTAGATTAAAATTTTCTTCATTGCCTTAAATATCTTAAATGATATTTTTATTTTGTTAGCCATGTTAGTATTATATTAACTAGAGTTAATGATAAAGACTAAAAAAGAACACTAAAAAAATGTTAGAGATCTAAAAAAAAAATAAAAATTTACAAGGACTAAAAGTAGACAAAGTCATATTTATAAGGACTTAAAACATATTTAAGGCTAATTTTATTATTGTTCTCACATTTATGATAAATATATAAATATTTAAAAATTAAATAAAGATAAAGATATAATCGAAAAGTAATAATTAATATTTACTTTAAACTTTTAAATAGTATGATAAATAAGAACAAATTCTCTTATAAAGTTGGACAAATAAAAAAGAAAATGAGAGTAAATCTCTGGAATTAGTACACTACGCTGACAGCTTTGACTTGTGAGGGATCTCGTACGTCCCATATTAGCTCCGTAGGTCAAACTAAAATTAAATGTCATGCAACTAACGCTCCAACACATGCATATTATTTCTCTTATAATTTAATGTACGAAAAGTATTTGAATGGTGAAGATTTGTGCTGTTGAAATTTCACCATCAACTGAACAATTCAATTCCTTACGTCTGGAGTATTAGAACCACACGACAATCCAATCACAGTTACTTATGACGTATGATTGGACGGGAAATAAATATTTTTGAATTAATGGTGAAGGTTTGCTAAATTCTAGCCAATATGCACACTTTTTTTGAGCCATATAGAAGCGCAGCAAAGAAATCAATCTAAAAATTGTTCACACGCCAGAGATCTAAATTTCTAGTAACCCTTAGAGTTAGATCCCATTGATCATAGTTGATATGACATTTTTAGTTGATTTCCCACATATTGTAGAAAAAAGGGGTTGTCTATGAGGTTAAATAATTTCATCAAAGATAGTTGATATAATTTTTTATGCTATACCAACCATTTATAAACATATACAAAATTATACAAATCATCTTTGATGAAGTTGTTTAACCTTATTTTTACTTGGACAAGTTAGTCAATCCCAAGAAAAAATCTACACATCATGCCATGCAGAGTCACTAATGGAATTAAAAGCATTGATTAGCCAATGATTTATAAATTATTTCAATAAAAAATAACACTAGTATGATTGTAGTGGCGTAAATATGTTTTATTGTTTTTTTCACTATATTATAAGTACAAAATATTATTGACTTTGTTAATGATTAATTTCTGGCAAAAAACTTGATTGACCATTTCTAGTAAAGTCTCCCCTCCCAACCCCTTTTTTTCATCTACAAGCCTTGAACATAAGACCTTGCTTAAGGATTCGAGCCCAATCTACTCGGACTAACGTAATGTTAATATATTTTATTGCTTTAGTCAACTATCAAAGAAAATAATTGGTAAAAATAATATTTTATTATTACGAAAATATTATATATTAAAAGTTTGTGGTTAATTAATTTTTAATAAAAATTAAATTATTAATATAAATATTATAAGTTACTTAAAGATAATAAATAATTTTATTCATATAAAAATTAATATATATTGTTAGTGTACATTCCTTATCTCTTCCTCATCCCTCCCTAACAAGGATTTATATCTCTTACTTAGGAATTTTGATTCCTTACTGTTTAAATTAGAACCGTACACTTGTCATTGTGAATGTGTGAAACAATTCGCAACTGGTCATAACAATTTAATGCTAATTTTAGTCATTAGTACAAGCTAAAATTAATTCATTAAATAAGTTCATGATAGAGATATTTATTGGAACTCACTAGTACTTTAAAATATGTATATAATTGTTATGTTCCTTTTCAGAAGTAGTAAACCTGATGAATAGGGTATTGTTCTTCACAGAGATTAGAGTAACATTGTTCAATTCAATTATTAAACTATTATAAAAGGTGAGCAAAATGTGTTGTCACAGACACTATAAAACACAGGAATAACACAAGAAGGGGATTGAATTGTGTTATTGAAATTTTTTTTTTGCAAAACCTTTCCAAAAAGATGTTTTTGACTGAAGGATAAATATTTTGAAAGAGATTTTTGAAAACAAAGATGAGCAATAAACGAGAGAAGCACAAAGTTTATACTGGTTCATTTTAGCTCAGAGACTACGTCCAGTTCATGCTATATTACCAAGTCCTACTATAACTTAATCAAAGTTACAAGTAGTCTTTTATCCAAGCCTCTCCAAGCTCAACCCAAGTGGTCTTTCACTTGCCTCTCCAAGCAAATACCCAAGTATTCTTTGATACAAAGCCTCTTCAGGTTTCCACCAATTTCACAGAGAAATGGTTAAGGCTAATTTATCACACAAAACTAACGTCTTATCAGGCGAATATACAATGAAGCTTAGGAAAGTGTTACAAGAGAAATTTTGTTTAAGATTACACATTGAGAGAAAGGAAAGTTTGCCAAGAGTTCCGTTAATGTGACAATGATCTTCTCTTTTATTTATAGGATTCTCCCAAAGTGTTCGTTGTGAGTGCTTTTGGAGACACCTTTCGTCTGGTGTTGCAAAAAAAAGAAAATAGTCATTGAAGCATTAAATGCCGCATTTAATGCATTTCACCAACTGATCACTTTGATAAGATAAAGCAGTCTGCTTATTTAGCTTTTCTCGTACTCAATCTTGTTCATATTTGCTTTTCGTACTGACATCTATACGCAAATTCCTTCTTTTATGTATAAAGCTAAAACTTTTCAGAGATAAGTACGTAGACGTCTTCTTTCTCAAGAGGATACGCGATTTCCAAAACTAAAAATTTTCTCGACTAACAGAGCTTCAAAAAGTTCAACATATATATCATTTGAGAGGGGTTAGTTGTCATAACATCTTTAATTTACAAATCACGTGCAAGCAGACGATAGTGAAAAAATATGCAAAAAAACGTCTGATCAGATGATAAAGCATAAGACTATTTATTATTATCAAAACGAAGCGAGGGTCATAAAATCGTCCTTTGTCTTAACAATCTCTCCCTTTTGATGATCACAAACAACCATATTTTAAAGAAGGTATCTTTACAAAACTTCAATTTTATCAGACTACATTTACCATGCAAGAGCTTTTTAGTTATGAAAGATATGTTTACCATGCAGACACAATATCATGCAATAAGTAAAGAGTTCAAATTCATCAAAAAGAAGACTGGATATTGATTGTAATGTAAACATAATAGACATATTGTTTGTAAATAAAGACAATATTTGATAAGAGATACTCCCCTTAAGATTGTGCTCCCCTGTGGTCTCGTGTTTTTCTCCCCTTTTTAGCATCATCAATCTAAAAAATCAAGATCTGAAGTAGCGATGGATGATAAGTCTAGCTCCCTTTTTGAAGCGCTTTGCCAACTTTGTGAGCAATGCTTCGGTACGTTTGTGCTTTCTGCTTTCTGTAATAAAAGTAGCCTCTAGACGTTGACAGTCTACTTCAGTTCTTTGATTCCTTGGTGAATGTCTAAAGGATTTTGAGCAGAGGCGGAGCCATTGTCTTCTTTTTCAGCTGGTTCTTCTTCAAAACACAATTGAAGACGTAGGGAACAGGAGGTCTGTAGAGCTAGAAATGACCAAAAGACAGGAACACTTCAAAAGTGGTTCCATTGGTAGAAAAGAAAACATAGGTTCGTAGAGAGTTGAGGGTGAGCTAGTTGGAAGGGAGTGGATCAGAAGAAAAGGAAGCAGGAGATACTTGCACCTAGTGTCCTCTAGGGCAGATAGCTGCGTGATGGATCAAAGTGTTCTTCTCCTCAACAGACAAACCCAAAAAGTGCTTGAGAGCTTCAACATGATCCTGAAGCCTCTATCGATCTGCGCTCCATAAAATCTTTTTCCTTTTGAGTATGGCCAATTGTGTAGGGGAGAGAGCTCTTCTTCTGATCATAAGATGTCTCTTTAGGTCTATTCTAAACTTGGGCTCTTTGCCTTTACCCATAGACAGATTTTGACAATTATATTTCTTCTAACAACAGATTTTGAAGGTTGTCCATGGCTTAAGTAAAATCTTCATTCTTCCAGCCATTTGTCTTGAAGCTCCCATCTCAAGATATGGATACCTTTTCTCATATATTGCTCTCTGGAAAGTGATCTACATTTTCTTGCGAAGGATGTTGTACATGACCTTGCCCAATTCCTAGTTGTCATCATCAATCCTCCATTCTTTAAAGTCAGGGCTTGTCTTCATGGGTGGATGGCAAGAGAATAAGTTTTGACCTTCCCATAGCAGAATGGGTAGATTATTATTGGCTTGTAGTTGTATACTTCCCATTGCACTTGATGAGAAATGGGGAGGTATGGCAAAAAAGTCCCATTTGTCTCCAAACTTCGCATCTTAGGGGAAATTTAGTTTTGGTGGAAGGAGGGTAGACGAATATGGGTAAGTTTGATTTTGTGTTGTATCCTTCTTCACAAATGTACGGGGTTATGTGCGGCTCATAAGAGAGAGCAGGGGTAGCTTCTCCTTATTCAATCATCTTCTTTGTAACACCCTAAGGGGCATTACCGTAACTAGGTCTAGATTTAAAAAAAACACAAACTTAAAAAGGTAGAAACAACATACAAATGCTACTCATAAATATAATTAAATATTATATACGAACAATACAATAAAAAAAACTTGCATGCCAAATATAACTTATCTATCACCTGAAGGTATCGTACAAAATATAAAAAGAATGCAAAACATAATATAAACTAGACTATGTTTTCTTGCACGTGACTACAAGCTCCATCTCCGCATGTCTTCACCTATATCCTGAAAAATGGGAAACTTAAAGGAATGAGACATAATGTCTCAGTGAGTGCTCTAAGGACTCTACGGCTAGGTTACATCTTCTTTTCGGACAACCCTCATCATTTATCTTTTATGGCTTTAAAACTCACTAGGTCTCTCATAATTCGCCATACCTACGGTCTAATCTACACCTTTTAATCTTAATACTTTCTGTGTTAACTACTCTCTCATTCTCCTGACTGTTATATTAGTTTACTATCTCATTCTCAACCTAAGAACTCTTTCTTACCCAAAATTCTCTCTAGTATTTAAACCCTTCATGTTTAGATTTTATTTTTCTTTCTTTTAATATTTAAGGTTGTTCTCTATGGGTCAAGTCTAAGGTCATAGACATTCTAAAATACTTTTGACCCTCCCTAACGCTCACCTTAATGCCGTCATTTTGTTCTCTCTTATTTGTCTTATACCTTTTTATTACGCTGTGTGGGGATTCACTCTTTCTCTACCTCATTCACAACTATTATTATCCAACTAGGACCCTCACAACACTATCCTAGGGCCTAGCCTCTCACTTATCCTTGAGGTAGCAAACACAATTAATTACAAGCATACATTTATTTCACATTTTTTGCCTAGTAACTAGACATACACATCGTTTTGTTTCATCAAGCAAGCATGACATACATGCATAACATGAGCACATATACATAATCTTGACAATTTATCACAATACACAATCACATTTCACACGTGTACACATTACATCATTCGCTTATGAACAAGGTCACATAGAATTTACACAATTACAACGTAGCATACTTCAACATATCACACTACAACAAGATACATTTGCGTGCTATGTTCCTAAACTACTACTCATGCACATGTGGTACCAACCTAAACTTTTCGGAAAGTAGACTAGGAGTAAATGCAGGCCATAAGAAGCGTCATCGGTACCGATGCCTTTGGCTTTCACACCGTCACTAGCATGATATCCCTCGGTGACTAGTCGGGTTACCCAGTTTTGCCAGTACGCCCCGGCTCCATGGGATCAGCAAGGACCATTAGAGTTTTCCCAACTAGATAACCCTCAAGGCTAAGGTTAAACAACCCATCACGGCCTCCACCAGCCAGATTCCTACATACTTTCCTCATCACATAACTCAAATGTTATGATGCATGGTCACATATAATACTTACAACTTTCATAAACTTTTATCATGAATCATAAGCACAATTTCATATCACACTCATATTTTTAAGGTAAATAACAACCATACAATATAAACTCAACAAGACATAAAAAAACAAATAACAATGAGTTAAACACTGCAAAAGGAATTCACAAACACAAGGAACGTATAGCAAAAGTCGTATCCGCCCAGCAGTCTAGCGAACCCGCCCAGCAGGTCCGCGTCAAGGCCCAACCCGCCCAGCGGGTGTTTTACCCCGCCCAGCGGGTCCGCGCCACCAGCGCCAAAACAAAATCCAGTTTTTGAAGAAAAGTCACCAAAAGACTATCTAATCTATGAATTCCTTACTTCCTCACAATTCCTTCAAAACCCATCAAATCCCTAATCTTACGCATAAGGAGGAGGAAAAGGTAAATAGATGAAAAATAACAACATAAAAGACAAGGAAGAATATGGGGGAGAGCACTCACCTTTGTGGACATGCAAAGTTGAGTTCTAGGGTTTGGATTCTCCGGTTTCTATTCTTCCTCTTTCTTCTCTTCTCTTCCCTTCTTTTCCTCATTCTCTCTAACTTTTTTTTCTTCTAGTTTGTGACGGCTAAACCTAACCCTCCTTCTCTATTCTTCTTATAACATGTAGGTGAGTATGTAGCTTAGTGGGCTTTAGTCCCCCTATTGGGCCCTAGATGCTCTTTTGAATTCTATGATAATATTCCTTCTAATTTATAATACTAAGGCATTAATAACAACAACAACAATAATAATAATAATAATAAATATAATAACATCAACACAACACAATAATACTAATAATAATAATAATAATATAACAACAACAACAACTTATACAACAACAATAAAAAATAAATTAATAAGAATAGAAACAGTAGTAATAAGAAAATAATAAGAATAACTTTTAAGGCATTTTTTGTCTAATAACACAAGGGAAGGGTCCTACTAAGAGTTACCTTGTGGTTTATTTCTAGTACTTGAAATTTGGGGTGTTACATTCTCTGCATACCCATGATGCACCAATAGAAGCCATTCTTCTTCAACAATCGTCCTCCATATCTTTAGATTGTTGACCTCACCAAGTTCATAATTGATTAGTGTTTGAAGAATATGTGGGTCAAATGACTCTAGAGGCTGATACTTCTTTAATTCATCGTCGCTTCAAGTTTTTGATTTTCATACTAAGCTGTGTTTCTTCGAAGTTGTTTGGAAGGAAGTGTCTCTGAGTGGTACAGGTCAGGTGAGGCTTCGTCTATCATTGGTTCTACCATACCTATAGACGAAGAGTCTTCAGCTTGTGGCAGACAGAATATGACAGTCCTTGCAGATTGTACATTGCTAGGTCTTGCCAAGAGATCGGTCGTCAGATGCTGACAGACTTGAGACACAGAGACAGATTGAGGAACTTCCCACAGAAGGGATCTTAGCAATCTTCCTTTAGAAGCAGTAATGATTTCTTCTTGATTGAACAATTCTTCTTCATCATGCCCTTCATGAACTGTTTGCAGGGAGTGTTCAATAACTGATTGAAGTATGCTTCCTTAATCTGTTCCTTTTCTTTTGCGGCCAATTTCTCTTCTTTTTCTTATTTTCTTCTCAACCCGTTTAGACTGGGCTTTGGCTCTCTTTAGATACCTTGCCTCATCGGCTTTTGTCTTTGGCTGGCGGATTGTTCTGTGATTATGTGACCTCTTGGTTTCATCTGCTAGAGCATATTCTTCTAGAGCAGCAGAAGGCAACATTTTTTTTTCAGATGAAGGTTCAGGGATGGTTGGGTCTTTGGGTGCAAGAAGGTCTTTGATGGGGATAACATCGTTTGGGTCAGGTTAAGGAGTAGGTTTAGGTTTTAGACGAATGGTGAAAGGTTTTGTTTTTGTGTGGGGAAGAGGGTTGGTTTTGTGTTTGTGGTTTGGGTTCCTATTAGGATGGTCTTTGATTGGTAGCTTGTGTTTAAGGGGTTTGGTCTATTTGGGTTGTGTTTGAGCTTGTTGGGCTTTGTTTATTGAGGATGTGGTTGTGGCTGTTGAGTAGATTCAGAACGAGCAGACTGATCAGTAAACGATCCCACTCTGAATGCAATCTCTACTGAGTCGTCAACAGGTTCTTCCTTGATCACAGCCAGCTCTGGATGCTTGGTGACGTATATGGGAAATAGATGGCCTATCCTCATCTTCCTTATGATGGACACATCGATCTATGAACTATGCTTCTTCTTCTTCCATCCAGACTCATTTACACCAGCTAATCTAATGATCTCAGTGAAAAGCATGGCATAAGGAATGGGTACCTTTGATTTTCTTTTGAACTTTCTTTGGCTTTAGAGAGGCATAATCTTCAGTTCTCTAGAATTAGTGCAAGGAGTTTCATTTTTTGGCCTGTGAGCATCCTGTATAGGCATAATTGATCCCATGAGGACACATTATCCTTCGAGCCTTTGCGTGGAAGGATGATGTGCAGTAAAAGGTTGTGGAAGAGTCTGTAATCCCTCTTCATGTTCGGGAAGTATAGAAACTTCTTCAGAACATCCTTGTTGTTTGTTTAGGGCCTGGGTCGCCCATAGAGAGCTAACTTGATTGTTTCAGGGGTTATAACCCTTTCCCAATCTTCAACAAACAACTCACCTTCTTCCTTATAGCCAGACACTACTGCAATGGTGTCAGTGGAAATGATGATAGCCTAGTTGTCGATGGTCTCGATGATGGTTCCGTTGACTTCAGATGCAAAGGCCCAGAAGTAAGCGTAGGGCACATAGTACCAGTAAGTCTTTTTCTGCATGAAGGACTCCCACCCAACGTTTCTAATGTATTAGGTCAGAAGGAAGCCTTCATCTTCCAGCTTTTTTAGATTAATCCACTTTCCAGCCACAAAGTCATTCTCAGGGAATCTTTCCATAATGGCAAGCTGTTTGGGAGTGGCCATGAGTGCAAGTTTTCTTTGAGCTCTGAGCGATCAAGAAAAAGACAGAGGGTAGTAGAGTGCAGAGAATGTGAGAAGTTAAGAGTTTCAGAAAGGTAATGGGAATAGGTGGTTATTTTGAATATTTGAAAGGCTAACAATACTGAAGGGACGTGCATTTAATGTGACTTGATGGGGCAGAGAAAAACAGCACACATTTTTGGGGGTTATCGATAAATAATAATATATTAAAAAGAATCAGATGATGGAATTAGATAGACAAAAACCTTTTCACATACTAAAGCACAAGTGTTAGTAAGACAAAGTAAGTAAACAAACTATAAGTTGATAGAGCATAAGACGATAGACAAAAAGGTTTATAAGACAAAGGATGCAAGACATTTTAATCATGTAAGACTTTAATATGCAAGTTTTTTATTATGAAATTAAAACATTCTTCAGGTAAATCCTTGGTATAGATATCATCCCATTGATGATCTATATCAATGAACATGATGTCAAAAACACCTTTTTGAATATAGTCACGTATAAAACGATGTCTTATTTCTATATGCTTTGCCTTAGAATGTTGAATGGAGTTTTTAGATAGATTAATTGCACTAGTATTGTCACATAACACAGGAATATTATGCTTAAAACTAGAGTAATCATCAAGTTGATATTTTACGCATAGAAGTTGTGAACAAAAACTGGTAACTGACACGTATTCTGCTTCAGCAGTTGATAGAGCAATTAAGTTTTGCTTTTTGCTGGTCCAGGATATAAGGCATGGTCCGATGAACTGACATCCACCACTTATACTTTTTCTTTCAATTCTAACACCAGCATAGTCTGCATCACAATATCCTACTAACCTGAAATCTTTATTTTTCTCATAGAACAAACTTAGGTTAGAAGGATCAACTAGATATCTAAAGATCCTTTTAATAGCTTTCAAGTGTGATTCTCTAAGATCAGACTGAAATCTAGCACATAAACAGATGTTATGAATTATATCTGGTCTATTAGCAGTTAAATAGAGAAGTGAGCCAATCATACCTCTATAGACAGTTTAGTCTATAGATTTACTTGATTCGTCCTTTGTCATGGCGACAGACAAATGCATAGGTGTACTCATAGGCTTTGATTCATTCATCTTATACTTTTTGAGTAGTTCTTAGGTATATTTTTGCTGATGAATGTATATGCCTTTTTTCTCTTGTTTAGCATGTAAACCAAGGAAGAACTTTAACTCACCTATTACGCTCATTTCAAACTTACTTTACATCAAGTCAGAGAAATCCTTGCATAAAGATTCATTAATAGCCTTAAAAATTATATCATCCATATATATTTGAACTATAATAAAATCTTAGTTAGATCCTTTTCTAAAAAGAATTGTGTCAACTTTGCCTCTCATAAAGCCATTTGCAATTAGAAAACTACTTTGTCTATCATACCAAGCACGAGGTGCTTGTTTAAGACCATATAGAGCCTTTTTAAGTTTAAATACATGGTTTGTAAGGATTAGATCTTCAAAACTGGGAGATTGTTTAACATAGACTTCTTCCTCAATAAACCCGTTTGAAAAGGCACTTTAAACATCCATTTGAAAAAGCTTAATGTTTTTGTGAGCAACAAAGGCAAGCATAATTCTAATAGCTTTTAATCTAGCTACAAGAGCAAAAGTTTCAGTAAAGTTAATACCTTGTTGATTGTATCCTTGTGCTACTAACCTTGCTTTGTTTCTTATTACCTTTCCATTTTCATCAAGCTTGTTGTGAAATACCTATCTTGTTCCAATGATGCTTTTATGTTCTGGTTTAGGAACACAAATCCATATATCATTTCTTGTAAATTGATGTAGTTCTTCTTCCATGGCAATAATCCATTCACCATTTATGAATGCTTCTTCTATGGTTTTTGGTTCGATTTCTAAAACTAGAGCACATGATGCTTGATTTCTAAACAATGACCTTGTCTTGACTCCTTCTGTTTGTTCTCCAATAATTTGATCATGTGGATGGTACGTAACAAACTTCCAATCTTTGTGAGTTTGTTTTGTCTGATCATTAGTTTGTTGTTGTTGTGGACTATCTTCTAATTACTTGGCTTCGTCTAGTCTTTTGAGGTCAAATGATCCTATCTACAAATCTGCAAGATCATCTTCAAGATCTGATAGCCTTCCATCAGTGGTTAGTGTATCATTGAATTCAATATGAATAGATTCTTTAACAACAGAAGTTCTAGAGTTAAATACTCTATAAGCTTTTGATGTATCAGAATAACCTAAAAAGATACCTTTATCAACCTTAGATTCAAATTTTCCTAATTGATCTCTAGTGTTGAGAATATAGCGCTCACATCTAAAGGGATGAAAGTATGAGATATTCGGTCTTTTACTTCTCCACGGTTCATAAGGAGTCTTATGTATTAATGGTCTGATCAATATTCTGTTTTGAACGTAACTTGTTGTATTTACAGCTTCTGCTCAAAAGTACTTAGGAATGAAATTTTCACAAAGCATGGTTTTAGCCATTTCTTGAAGAGTTTTGTTTTTCCTTTCAACTACCCCATTTTGTTGAGGTGTTCTCAGTGAAGAGAAGTTGTAGAAAATACCATTCTTTTCACAAAAGGACTTGAACTCAACATTATCAAATTTAGTTCCATGGTCACTTCTGATTACAGTTATACAAAAACCTTTTTCATTTTGAACATGCTTACAAAATATCTCAAACACATTGAAAGACTTGTGTTTATGGGTTAGAAAGTAAACCCATGTATATTTAGAATAGTCATCTATAATGACAAATCCATACTTTTTGTTGCTAAGACTAAGATTTTTTGTAGGACTAAACAAATCCATATGTAACAATTCCAAAGGTCTAGAAGTGGAAACAATATTTTTTGATTTAAAAGAGGTTTTAATTTGTTTCCTTTTCTGACAAGCTTCACAAAGATGAGTTTTCCACGAAATCTCAGATAATCCTTTTAGTAAACCTGTTTTATATAACTTTGAAATATGTTTCAAATTGATGTGCCCAAGCTTTTTATGCCAAATCCATCTTTCATCTTCTTTGGTCATCAAACAGGTGATATTTTGTTTGTTTAGATCCTCAAGCTCAATCTTATAAAGACTGTTAAGCCTCTTAGCAGTAAAAAGAACAAATTCATTATTTCGTCTGACTATACAAGATTCCTTGTTAAAGGAGACAATGAACCCATTATCACAAAATTGGCTTATGCTAAGTAGGTTGTACTTCAAACCTTCAACACATAGCACGTTATCTATATAGTAGGAAGAGGTGGCTTACCCATTTTACCTATACCAATGATTTTTCCTTTTCCATCTTTGCCAAAAGAAACAATTCCTTCATATGGTTAGAGGTCTAGGAACATAGATCTTTCTCCCGTCATGTGATGTGAGCATCCACTGTCTAGGTACCAATATGAATCCTTCCTTTTTCCTATTAAGGATATTTGCAACAAGAATGATTTGAGATTTTGGTACCCAAATACTCTTGGGTTCTTCTATGTTAGTCCCAATGATCTTATTTGACCTTTGTTTTCTTTTGTGTTGACACCTTTGAGATGTGTGTCTAGATTTTTCACAAAGTTACAATAGGTTAAATAAGATTTAGAAGATAATGGTTTTGAATCCTTGTCTTTTTCAAAGTCTATGCTAGATTTGTCAGATGGAGGTCTTTTGTGTTTCAAAATTAATTTTAGTTTTAAAGACCTATCTACAAATTTAGCCAACTCTTGCTTTAGACTAATAACCTCCTTCTTCAATCTGTTGAGCTCAAATAAAACTATAGTCTTTTCAGGATCTGTGGCTTGACCTTTTTGCATATTCTTCAGATCATTCTTGAGTATTTCATTTGCTAACATAGCTTTTTTGTATTTCTTATACTCAAAGGAGATCATGTGAGAATTTGCAAGAAGAGTGTCATAGGACATCTCTTTTTCATCATCAGACTCAGATTCATAACTATCAGATGAATATGAATTAGTCTTAGGGATAGATCTTACCTCAGGTATTACTTCTTCAGTATTTGCCATGAGACAAATGTTGGCTTTCTCTTTGTCTAAGTTGCTACTACTGCTATCCAGATCTTCCCAGGTTGCTAGACGATTTTTTTTTTGTTCCTTTTCTTTGTGTTCCACCCCCTTTTTAACCTGTGACACTCAGCCTTCATGTGTCCCAGTTTCTTGCATTCAAAGCATATAATTTCATTGCTTTCTACTTGAGGTGGCTTCTTGAATTTGTTGTCTTTTCTTCTGGGCAAATGCTTGAATCTTCCTTTCTTCTTAAGCATCTTTTTGAATTTTTTGGTCATAAGAGAGATCTCATCGTTTGTAGAATAACTTGAGCTTTCGTTTGAGCTTTTTGCGTGATCGGACTGAACCTTCAAGGCTTTGTCCTGGGTTTCGTCTCTATCTTTTCTTTTGCTCTTCGATTGGTTTCACCAATCTTTAGAGCTATAGAGTCGTTGCTTTTGATTTTCTCTCTTTTAAAGAGATAGACCTCATAAACTCTAAGAGCTCCTAACAACTCATCAAGAGTTAGAATCTTCATATCTCTAGCTTTAGCTATGGCTATAGCTTTGGGTTCCCATACCTTTGGAAGACTATCCAAAATCTTGAGATTGTTTTGAGCTTAAGTAAACTCAACACCAAGACTATGTAGTCCATTAAGAATTTTTTGAAATCTCCCAAACATCTCATCAATGGTTTCTGTCTCCTTCATGGTGAACATTTCATAATATCTTTGAAGACTTGCTGCTCTTCTCAAACAAACATCTTTAGTACCCTTATGTGTTATGCGAATAGCTTCCCACATCCTCTTTGTTGATTTATAGCTACAAAATTGGTTATATTCAATTTTAGATAAAGCACAAGTTATAATATACCTAGCTTTTGCATTCTGTTGGAGCATGTTGAAGTCGTCTTGGTTGTATTCGCTTTCAGGCATTGTCACAAGGAGATATCCATGAGTGATGGTTTTCTAGATGTTGTAGTAAGTGGACTTGATGCACATTTCCATTCTTTCTCTCCTATAGGCATAATCTTCTTTATTGAAGGTTAGAGGCCTTGACAAGGAGGCTCCTTCTGGGATAAACTATCCTTCAAGGTTTGCCATATGGATATTTTCCTCTATCACTTGTTAAGGTGCTTAACTCTTAGAGGCTGAGCTCAAATACCAAACTATAAAACACAAGAATAACACAAGAAGGGGTTTGAATTGTGTTATTGAATTTTTTTTTCACAAAACCTTTCCAAAAATATGTTTTCGATTGAAGGATAAATATTTTGAAAGAGATTTTTGAAAACAAAGATAAGCAATAAACAAGAGAAGCACAAAGTTTTATACTGATTCGTTTCAGCCCAAAGACTACGTCCAGTTCTTGCTATATTACCAAGTCCCACTATAACTTAATCAAAGTTACAAGTACTCTTTAATCCAAGCCTCTCCAGGCTCAACTCAAGTAGTCTTTCACTTGCCTCTTCAAGCAAATACCCAAGTATTCTTTGATACAAAGTGTAACACCCTCACTTTTATTTAATTAATTGTTTTATTTATTTATTTATTCTATATATTTAATTCTAAAAAATCAGGAAGGAATCTAAAAATTCTGATTCCCACGGCTAAACTCAGAATATCAAAAACTATCTAATCGTGATTTTTAATAATTTTTCCAAACCGAAGTCCAGAGAAATTAGAAAATGACGATTTTGTCCTTATTTGTCAATATTAACGGCTGACATGAGAAAAAGATTCAATTGATATTAAAATGTCAAATTGAGTTTAAAATCATGTCATATCTATTAAAATATAATTTTGAAAATTTTTTGGGAATTTTCTGAAATTCTTGTAGAAAATGACCAAAATACCCCTAATTGTCAAATAACCAACTCAGTATTGGTTTGACATCCAAAAATGATGAAAATGATATTTTTAGTACATTTCTAGGTAAAATATGTAATTTTAGAAATTTCATAAAAATTTGAGCATTTATTGAATTAAAATGAATTTAATATGAATTTTCTAAGCTTAAAATATATAATATATATATTTATAATTCGAAAAAAAAATTAAAATTTTTTTTTAGAAATTTTTTTTGATGAAAAATATTACATTTGTTCAGATTTATATTTAAATTAATTATTTTGATATTAAAAGTTCTTTTTTTCAAGTTTAGGCGATTTTATCGGTACCGGATAATTAATTAACAGTCAAAATTTATACTGTGATTCTTTGGGACAGCTGCTATCCCACGTTGAAACTCTAGAGGGGAGGTGATTTACCACCTAATGGGATATGTGTCCCTAATTTTCAATTAAAAATAGAAATTTTGACATAGTAGCTTATGTTATTTAAGGACACCTAAGCTCAAAATTTCCCCTATACATAGCCATCAAATTGAACTAATTTCTCATTCCTCTCCTCCTTTCACCACCATAAGTCTCCATAGAGAAATTCTCTCCCTTTAGAAAAAATTTCTTTTACTTTGTTTTTATGCTAAAATTCTACTAGTTTTCCAATAACTAGTAAAAATCCTCTTCCTATGAGCTCTGCACCAACAATTTCACCAACTCTTTGAGGTAATGGGGGGAGTGGGGTTGGTTCTAAATTTCAATTACTTTGCATGTTGGTAGGAAGGGTTTTTCCCCTAAACCCGTTTAGGCTTTAGTTTTATTATTGATATTATTGTTATATTGTTTAATGTTAAACTTTAATTTTTACTAAGCTATTATTTTGCTCAAATTTAAATTATTAAATTATACCAAGCTGTTACTCTGCTCATTTTTAGAAAATTAAAATGCATTTGCTAAGATGTTACTTTGCTCAATTTTACATAATTAAAATACTCTTATTAAGTAGTTATGCTGCTCAAATTTAGACAACTATAGTATAATTATTAAGTTGTTATACTGCTCAAATTCAAACAAATATAGTAGAATTACTAAGCTGTTATATTGCCCAAATTTAAAAAAAAAATTAGCTGTTATAATAGATAATTAAATTATTAGATTATCAAATTTTAGTAATACTCAATTAGTTTAGCAAAGATAGTAGAAGAAATAAACCATAAATCTCATAATATGAAACTAAAGATAGAAATTATTTTATGAGCTGTTTATGAATTTATTTTTAGAAAACTACTATAGAAATTTCAGTTTAAGTTCTTATCATTCAGGTAAGGTCTAGACACACTAATAGACCATCTGTAAAAATTTCATAAATTTTAAAGCTTATTTAGTACTTCTAATTGTGCTCTATAAGTGCTTGTGGAAACATTTTTCTTAGAAATACTAAATTTCAAAAATTTTCGAAAAAAATTCTAAAAATTCATGATAAAATTCTAATTATTTTTCTAAGTTTAAAAATTATTTTTATGAAATTTTTTGACCATTCTATGATTTATTTCTTAATTATCAATCTTTATTTTAATTTGTATATCTTTATTTTTATTGAATTATTGCTTATGTGCTTTAATTTGAATTATGAATTATGTGAATGATATGTATGGATTAAATCTCTGTAATATAAGACAGAGATATTAGTAGAAATTATACTGGTGCTCAAATACTTGAGACCAGAATGAACCTTTAGAAATTAATAGATTAGTGAGTAATGTAAAGTAAAGGACATGCAATAGCATGACACCCTGTTAGGGAAGCTACAGTTTGGTACGCTGAGGAATGAAAGGCAGGGACCTATTTGGGGAGGTCTCAAGGGTAGGCATCGGGTGGTGAAAGTCCTAATAGCCAGGGTAGTGCCCGTGAGCTAGGATATTCACCTGACCAAGCTCAATAACCCTGACAACTGCTTAGCATTCCGGGATTGGTTTGAGAGTATGCTTCTATAAATGGACATCCTGACTGATATGTGTTCCTCATTAATGATGAGGACTGTATTATGTGATGATGTTGATGAGGTATATGTACTCCCAATCACTTCCCAGGTTCTATTGAGAACTATTACTCACTAATGGGAAGTATGGATCCATACCAAATCAAGGGTAGTGTAGTATAATTTAGAATAAACCATAGGTTCCCTTTGTAAATTGTGTTTTAATTCCTACCATATATGTAAAAGTGATTTAGAACAAATCACCTCACTCCATTATTTTTTTGTTATGCATGTTCAATCGTGATTTTTGAAGATGGGGATGCCGGTTCTGTTTAATCTACATATATCATATCCAGATGGAGGAGTATGGGATTATGATCAGGACACAAACATCTTAACCTACATAGGTATGATGTCTGTGACTTTTCTATCCCCTATTCCTGGGGCTGAGATGTTTCCACTAACATCTATGATACCTATTTCCTATGCGACTGCTTTCCCACCAGATTTTATTTACGCTCCTCATATTTGGATGCCCCTCCACTTCCTCCCGAGTTACCTATTGTGGACGCTCCCGCTGTAGACGAGCCAACACCCATACCTGCTGATGATGGATCTCCTATGGAGGTAGTACTCACTGAGTCACCTGTGGCTTCCCCTGATATTGAGTACCACGTGGGTATAGCTAATGGGTGGCATACCTCTTCATCATCTTCTTCTAGACTTAGGGTACCACATGAGGTACCTAATGGACAAGCATACCATGCAACAGAGGACGTGTAACACCCTAAGAGGCATTACCGTAACTAGGTCTAGATTTCAAAAAAAACAAACTTAAAAAAGTAGAAACAACATACAAATGCTACTCATAAATATAATTAAATATTATATATGAACAATATAAAAAAAAACAGACATGCCAAATATAACTTATCTATCACCCGAAGGTATCGTACAAAATATAAAGAAGAATACAAAAACATAATATAAACTAGACTACGTTTTCTTGCACGTGACTCCAAGCTCCAACTACGCATGTCTTCACCTGTATCTTGAAAAAGGAGAAACTTAAAGGAATGAGACATAATGTCTCAGTGAGTGCTCTAAGGACTCTACGGCTAGGTTACACTCTTCTATTCAGACAACCTTCATCATTTATCTTTTATGGCTTTAGACTCACTAGGTCTCTCATAATTCGCCATACCTACAGTCTAATCTACACCTTTTAATCTTCAATACTTTTTGTGTTAACTACTCCCTCATTCTCCTGACTGTTATATTAGTTTACTATCTCATTCTCAACCTAAGAACTCTTTCTTACCCAAAATGCTCTCTAGTATTTAAACCCTTCATGTTTAGATTTTACTTTTCTTTCTTTTAATATTTAAGGTTGGTCTCTATGGGTCAAGTCTAAGGTCACAGACATTCTAAAATACTTTTGACCATCCCTTAACACTCACCTTAATACCGTCATTTTGTTCTCTTTTATTTGTCTTATACCTTTCTATTACGTTGTGTGGGAATTCACTCTTTCTCTACCTCATTCACAACTATTATTATCCAACTAGGACCCTCACAACACTATCCTAGGGCCTAGCCTCTCATTTATCCTTGAGGTAGCAAACACAATTTTAATTACAAGCATACATTTATTTCACATCTTTTGCCTAGTAACTAGACATACACATTGTTTTGTTTCATCAAGTAAGCATGACATACATGCATAACATGAGCACATATACATAATCTTGACAATTCATCACAATACACAATCACATTTTCACACGTGTACACATTACACCATTCGCTTATGAATAAGGTCACATAGAATTCACACAATTACAACGTAGCACACTTCAACATATCACACTACAACAAGATACATATGCGTGCGATGTTCCTAAACCACTACTCATGCACATGCGGTACCAACCTAAACTTTTATGAAAGTAGACTAGGAGTAAATGCAGGCCATAAGAAGCATCATCGGTACCGATGCCTTCGACTTTCGCACCCTCAACTAGCATGATATCCCTCGGTGACTAGTCAGGGTTACCCAGTTTTGCCAATACGCCCCGGCTCCATGGGATCAGCATGGACCATTGGAGTTTTTCCAACCGGATAACCCCCAAGGCTAAGGTTAAACAACCCAGCACGACCTCCACCAGCCAGATTCCTACATACTTTCCTCATCACATAACTCAAATGTTATGATGCATGGTCCCATACAATGCTTATAGCTTTCATAGACTTTTATCATGAATCATAGGCACAATTTCATATCACACTCATTTTTTTAAGGTAAATAACAACCATACAATATAAACTCAACAAGACATAAAAAAACAAATAACAATGACTTAAACACTGCCAAAAGGAGTTCACAAACACAAGGAACGTAATAGCAAAAGTCGTATCCGCCCAGCGGTCCAACAAACCCGCCCAGCAGATCCGCGCGCCTAGTGTAAACGCGGAATCCAGTTTTTGAAGAAAAGTTGCCCAGTGGCTATCTAATCCCACCAGGAAAATCTGAGGTACTAATTTCAATTTGTTTTTCCTATTGCCTTTGGTTTCTAAATGCTCCCAAATAAATAACTAGATTCTTAATCACTCTTCTACATTGATAATTGTTTAATCTAATCTATAAATTCCTTACTCCTTCACAATCTCCTCAAAACCCATCAAATCCCTAAATTTAGGTATAAGGAAGGAAATAATAAATAGAGGAACAAGAACAAGGAAGGACACGGGGGAGAGCACTCACCTTTAGGAGCACGCAAAACTGAGTTCTAGGGTTTGGGTTCGCCGGTTTCTATTCCTCCATCTTCTCTTCTTTTTCTTCTTCCCTTTTCTCCTCATTCTCTCTAACTTCTTTCTTCTTCTATTTTATGACGGCTAAACCTAACCCTCCTTCTCTATTCCCTTCTTATAACATGTGGGTGGGTATGTGGCTTAGTGGGCTTTAGTCCCCTATTGGGCCCTAGATGCTCTTTTGAGTTCTATGATAATATTCCTACTAATTTATAATACTAAGGTATTAAAAACAATAATAATAATAACAATAATAATAATAATAATAATAATAACAATAACTCTTAAGATATCTTTCGTCTAATAACATATGGGAAAGGTTCTACTAAGAGCTAGCTCGTGGTTTATTTCTAGTACTTGAAATTTGGGGTGTTACAGGACGCATTAGAGGAGACCCCTTCAGATGAGGACCATTAGAGACTTTAGTATTTAGTAAGGGATAGGGTAGACGGTACTACTCTGTATAGGAACCTTTTGGATGTATATATTGGGTTAGGTAGTATATGTCTTTTGATGTACTTATGACTGTTATGTACTACCCAAACCATGATGTACAGTTGGATATATATATACATAAGCAATTTTTATCATTTCACTTCTATTTCTAAATTCTATTTTGCTAGTATCGAAAAAAAAAATTACTCACATTTTTATTAACTTAACGTAATAATTAAATTAATATGAATTATATTTAGAATTAAAGAAGTGTTACACAAAGCCTCTTCAAGCTTTCACCAATTTCACAAAGAAATGGGTAAGGGTAAGTTATCACACAAAACTAGTGTCTTATTAGGTGAATATACAATGAAGCTCAGGAAAGTGTTACAAAAGAAATTTTTTTCAAGATTACACATTGAGAGAAAAGAAAGTTTGCCAAGAGTTCCATTAATGTGACAATGATTTTCTCTTCTATTTATAAGGTTCTCCCAAAGTGTCCGTTGTGAGTGCTTTTGAAGACACCCTTCGTCTAGTGTTGCAAAAAGAAGAAAATAGTCATTAAAGCATTAAATTCCGCATTTAATGCATTTCACCAACCAATCACTCTCATAAGATAAAGCAGTCAGCTTATCTAGTCTTTCTCATACTCAATCTTATTGCAGTGGACATATTTGCTGTCCATATGACATCTATACACAAATTCCTTCTTTTAAGCACAAAGCTAAAACTTTTTAGAGATAAGCATGTAGATGTCTTCTTTTTGGAGAGGGTAGGCGATTTCCAAAACTAAAAAGGTTCTCGAGTAACATAGCATCAAAAAGTTCAACATATATATATCATCTGAGGGGGGGTAGTTGTCATAACATCTTTAATTTACAAATTACGCACAAGAAGACAATAGTGAAAAAATATGCAACAAAAACGTGTGATTAGGCGATTAAGCCTAAGACTGTTTGTTATTATCAAAACAAAGCAAGGGTCATAAAATCGTCCTTTGTTTTAATATTCACAAATGTTGGAAAATAAATTGCATGTAAATAAACTGCGATATTTCAAGGATTTATAACAATGGTGGTAAGAGTATTTAGGGATTTGAATCCCTTTGTCTTTATCCTCTACATTTTCCCCAAAATTCAATATAATTTAGACATGGTTTAAAAGTTTAGATCTCTCCAATGTACATTAAACTTAATTCCTTAACATAAAATCACTTTGATTCAACTCAATGGTTTACTTCCATAGCTTCATTGAAATCAAATCAAGCATTATCAAAACCCATAAGAACACATGTCCTACATGTAACAACCCTAATTTTGAATGTTAAAAATAAACCATAAGGAAACCTTTTTTAGGACTCTAATATTATTAGATTAAAAATCCCTTAGGTGTTATTATAAATATTGTTATTATTGTTGTTGTTATTATTATTATTATTATTATTATTATTGTCATTATTATTATTATTGTTTTTTGTTCTTGTTATTATTGTTGTTGTTGTTGTTGTTGTTGTTATTATTATTATTAGGATTAGGATTAGGATTATTATTGTTATAAATATCTTAGTGCTGAAAATTATTAAGAATGAAATAATAGGACACAAAGAGAGCAACTGAGGCCCTACAAGGGATTAAGCCTGTAACACCCTAAGGGGTATTACCATAACTAGGTCTAGATTTCTAAGAATGAAAAAAAAAACTTAAAAAGGTAGAAACAACATGCAAATACTACTCATAAATATAATTAGATATTATATACGAACAAAACAATAAAAAAAACATACATGCCTAAGACAATGCATCTATCACTCGAAGGTGTCGTACAAAATATAAAGAAGAATACAAAAATACAACGTAACTAGGCTACGTCTTCTTGCACGTGACTCCAAGCTCCATCTGCACACGTCTTCACCTGTATCCTGAAAAAGGGGAAACTTAAAGGAGTGAGACATAATGTCTCAGTTAGTGCTCTAAGGGTTCTACAGCTAGGTCAGATTCTTCTACTCGAACAACCTTTATCACTTATCTCTCATGGCTTTAGCCTCACTAGGTCTCTCGTAATTCTCCATACCTATGATCGAGTCTACACATTTCAACGGTCAATACTTCCTGTTAACTCCTATCTCATTCTCACAACTATTATACAAGCTTACTGTCTCATTCTCAACCTAAGAACTCATTCTCATTACTTATATTTTCTTACCCAAAACCCTCTATAGTATTTAAACCCTTCATGTTTAGAATTTACTCTTCTTCCTTTTGATATTCAAAGTTGTCTCTAGGGGTCAAGTCTAAGGCTACAGACATTCTAAAATACCCTTGACACTCCCTTAACACTTACCTTGATACTCTCATTTTGTTCTCTATTACTAGTATCATACCTTTCTATTATGCCGTATGGGAATTCACCCTTTCTCTATCTCTATCATAACTATTATTATCCAACTATAACCCTCATAACACCATGGTAGGGTCTAGCCTCTCACATATCCATAAGGTAGTAAGACAATCCTAATTACAAGCATACATTTATTTTACATCCTTTGCCTAGTAACTAGACATACACTATATTTTGTTTTATGAAACAGGAACAACAAACGTGCATAATATGATCGCATATCCATAACTTTGACATTTCATCATAAGAAACAATTACATTTTCATATGTGTACACACTACATCAATCGTTTATGAAGAAGGTCACATAGACTTCACATTGTTACAACGTAACACACTTCAACATATTACACTACAACAAGATGCATATGCATGCTATATTCCTAAACCATAACTCGTGCACATGTGGTACCAACTTAAACTTTTTGGAAAATAGACTAGGAGTAAATGCACGGCCATAAGAAATGTCATTGGTATCGAGGCCTTCAGCTTTTGCACCTTCAACTAGTATGATATCCCCTAGCGACTAGTCAGGGTTACCCAGTTTTGCCAATACGCCCCGGCTCCATGAGATTAGCATGGACCATTGGAGTTTTCCCAATCGGATTACCCCCAAGGCTAGGGTTAGACAACCCATCATGGCCTCCACCAGCCAGATTCCTACATGCTTTCCTCATCATATAACTCAAATGTTATGATGCATAGTCATATACAATGCTTACGGCTTTTCATAGGCTTTTATCATGAAACATTAGCATAATTTCATATCACACTTAGTTTTCTCAAGGTAAATAACAATCACACAAAATAAACTCAACAAGGCATACAAAAAGGAGCAACAATGAGTTAAAAACTACAAAAAAAAATTCATATGCGCAAAAATGGAATAGCCTACATCGTACCCGCCTGGTGGGCCACGGTTAGACTCACCCCACCCAGCGGGTTTCATATCCCGCCTAGCAAGTCAACACACCCAACGGGTAGTGCTGTTGCCCAAAGCTAGCATGGAGCCCAATTTTCGGAAGAAGGTCGCTCAGCAGCTTTTTAATCCCGCCGGGTGCATCTGAGGTATGAATTTTGATTTATTTTTCCTATTGATTTTGGTTTCTACTACTCTAAAATAAATAATTAAATTCTTAATCACTTCTTCTACCTTAATAATTAGTCAATCTATTCTATAAACTCCTCATTCACTCATAATCCCCTCAAAATCCATCAAATCCTTAAACTTAGGCATAAGGAGGGGGAAAAGATAAATAGTTAAACAAACACAACATAAAGGACAAGGAAGGACACGGAGGAGAGCATTTACCTTTAGGGACATGCAAAGCTGAGTCATAGGGCTTGGGTTCTCTAGTTTCTATTCCTCTTCTTTCTCTTCCTCTTCTTCTTCTTTTTCTCCTTATTCTCTCTACCTTTTTTCTTCTTCTATTTTGTGATAATTAAACCTATTTCTCCTTCCCTATTCCTTTCTTATAACATGTGGGTAGGTATGTGGCTTAGTGGGCTTTAGTCCCTTATTAGGCCCTAGATGCTCTTTTGGGTTCAATGATAACATTCATACTAATTCTAATACTAAGGTATTAATAACAATAATAATAATAACAACAACAACAATAGTACTAATAATAATAACAACAATAAGTATAATAATAACACAACACAATAATAATAATAATGATAATAATAATAATAACTGCTACAACAACAACAATGAATATAATAATAACAACAATAAGAACAATAATAATAATAAGAGATATAATAATAACAATAACTCTTAAAGTGTCTTTTATCCAATAACACATGATACTAAGAATTACCTTGTGGTTTCTTTCTAGTACCTGAAATTTAGGGTGTTACAACTCCATCCCCCTTAAAAGATTTTTGTCCTCAAAAATCAAAGCCTAAGAACATGTTCATGATTGCTTACTTACTCATCCTTTTCGATCATTGAAGATTCATCCCTCTAATAGCCTTTTGAACATTTTAAATTCTAAATAGTCTATGATTCTTCCTTAACTTTTTCCTAAGGAAATTTCTATTCTCTTGATAAAATGGTTTTCTATAGGACTTCAACTCGTACTTAAACTAGTTTAGGAAATCATGTGAATAAATGGGTTCTATCTAGATAGGCACCTACCATCATCCATTCATCTTTGTCCAGGCCTAATCCTTAAATACAACTCTAAGATCAAGTGGTTTTCAGTTAGGGCATCTATCTGTGGTTGGGCATTCTTTCTTAGTGCATCAAGCCTCTTCTAGATGTAACTCTCTCTAGGTTTCTATCTAGTAGGTGTGATACTCAGGAATCTGTTCTTATATGTCTTCGCTATGTGTAGATCACAAGGCCCTTCTACATGGTGACTCTAATCTGTCATCACTCAAGTCACTTATGGGGCTAGAATTCATAAATGTCGTTATCAATCCAACTCTAAAGGTACTCAAGGGTTTCCTATTCACTGGATTTGTTGCTTCATTGGTTTACCTAGGATGGCATTCTTCTCATAGGATTTAGGCTACTCAAAACCTAGGTCGCTATTCGTTCATTCTAAGACAACTGCACTTTAACCCACGTTCCCAGGGCACAAAAGACACTCAACTACCCCTTACTAAGCCCTCAACAATACAAAAAATAAAAAAATAAAAAGCAAGTGGAAGCAACTACGGAGGACATCACAATATCACATATTTTACATACATTGGACATATACATCATTAACATTTTTCCCTACAAGTCATGTAATGACACATGTAAACATGTGTTCATACTTTACTCTTAGGGCTATCAACACGAATGTGCTTCATGAAGAGTAGTTGTGCATTAAACCCAAGATGTTAAACTCAAACCCAACATACAATATCACCACCCCTACCTCTCACCCCCAAATCATGTGAATTACTCAACTCCCTAGTTAAATTACACCAATTATATCCATACAAGACATCAAGAGAAACAAAAGTAATCAAGACGATTATATTATTATTATAGTTAACCAAAATATAATACAATACCAAGGTGAAATATATATGGGGAGTGGGAATGCATGCAAGGGGATACATTCATTTTACATCTACCACTTATGTAACACCTCATAATTCTAAAGTTTATATCATAACACTGCCTCGACATCTCGGTGGCTTACACTCTACGACACTTTACTCGGTGACACTTCACTCAACTTCCTTGTTGGTCAGAACCCTCCACCGGTCAAAACCCTCCGTAGGTAGCCCTTTTCGAGACACCGACAACTAGCTCTAATATTATTTTGTAAATAAACACACATTTCATGTTCTAACAAATAGAAAAGGCACATATAACAATCAAAGAAAATTCCTAATGAAGTAACACAACTTGGCTACTCTAGCACAAACCACACCAAGTGCAACAACATACCCACTTAAGGGTCATCACATCAATCAGTGAAAGCATGCACTAAAACAATCTATATCTATACACATAAGCATTTAAGTAAGGACAAGGAGTTTGGAAATAACTCCTCATCCTCCGCACAACAAGAAAAAGGAACATATTATCCTTAGGACATGCAAACAACCAAAAGTATATCACTTAGGGAACACATACCTAGGGTAAGCTCGTCATCCTTGTTAGTTTCTCTGATACTTGAAATGAAGGCCCTTTACAGCTAGGGGTATAGGGTTGATCGTTTCTTCCTTCTTAGAGCTAAGAAATTCCTTGAAACTAGCAAGACACTTAGGTTAAACAAACACACTCACTCATGGTTTTATGACACTTAGGACATCCTTTTGCTCTAGGACTCTTTTACATCTAGGATCTCTTATTTTTCTTGGGTTCCTCAGGTTGGTTGTAACGACCCTCTGCCACTACATGACAACTTTTCTACTTTATCTCTTGGAAGGTTTCTCTTAATAATGATATTAGATTAAGTATTATAAAAATACGTCTTTGTTTTTTTCCGCCTTCTTCATCTTTAGAGATAATAATAGAGAAAACTATTTAATTCCAACCAAAATAATTACATCAAGAAATCAAAAGAAAATACATACACCAACATTATTACACATTTTTATATCAATAAATATAGGATACAAAACATTCTTTCTATAGCTGGTCACTTTATACATTCTTTTAATAAAAATAAACAACAAAAGGAATATCAATTCCTCTAAAGGAACAAAAGTAACCCTCCATACTTGTTCCATCTCCCCACTGGCTGAAGCGAAGCTTCATCATTAATTAAGAGAAGCTAAACCTACTAAAAACTCAAAAATCTGCTCCCACGCCAAAGACGTGATCATCACAAGCACGAACCACACGTACAAACAATGCAAGGGTAAGCTTACTTGAATAATAAAACGTATATTTTAAAAGTAAAATAATAGAAAAAATCCCCTCATTCCACATCAATAATCAAATAGAAAATAGAAACAACATCAACAACATGGCATCATCCACACCTCTACGATCATCTCTAACCATAATAACAACCACGACAATAAACAACCATAATTACCAAGTAATCATGACAATAACGACAACACTACCATTACCACCACCAACATCATTAATTACAGACGAAAACTTCACTTATATATAAAAATTCAAATAAAATTTCATGATATATAGTCACATTCTTCCTTAGTGATATCAATCACCATAGTAATGCATGAAGACACTACTCTCGAGAGATTTCTACATATCAGGCGATCAGCCAGGTCTTATCCCTTACCATGGCCTTCCAAGCACCATTCAGGGATTGCCAAACTCTGATCAGCTGGATAAGCTTATGGTTGTCAAGATAAGTGTATGTGGGTAGTGGTATACCGCGACACAAGGCCTACACTGCATTGGCCCCCTATGGGATTTACCCATCCACTTATCCCCTAAGCCCATCTTTCAGACCCCACTTCTTATCCAAGCACTAAGTTGGAGGCCTAGCTGAGCCGCAACTTCGTTCACCCCCAACTTCCATGCCTGCCCTCATATGGCATAAGGCCATACAATCTTAGCCAACCACATATGCATGCCAATACATGTATCACCACAACAATCAATTTAAACAAAATCATTCATCAATATCCATATATATATGTATCAACATATCACCACGTGGCCTACTCAGCACCACCTGTGGTCCAACAGTCACTACCAACTCCATGCAGGCCCAATCCAACCTCTTGCATGGTCAACAGGTAATATATTTCATTATTATCACATTCTACAACTAGTGGAGGTTCCTACTTAGGCAACCTTCCACCCGACTACCTCTTTCCAACAATTTATAAAAACAACTCCACAACATTATAACAACACAACAACACTGTCAACAACATCGTAAGCCACCAATAACATCACTCACAAGCATTAATTTATAAAAACATAAATATCCTCAAAATCAAGCATATCATAAGAATTTAACTTTCTTTTAAATCTAAACATTTTATAATATTTCAAAGGATTATCCCTACACATCAAATCCAAGGCAATCAACTACCTTTCACATTCTTACTTGAATCCAAATCTCACCCAATCAAAATCACATTATTTTTATTTTATTATATTTTTTTTAATATCTCGCCTGATGGCACAGCACTGTCGCCCGGCAAGTTCGTCGCCCAGCGGGACACAATCGTCACCCGGCGATGTTCTTCTAGGAACCACCTTCTTGGCTCGGGAAGAACCTCGCACAGCAGGAAAGGCCGTTGCCTAGTGTCGCCTGCGATGCAAAAAAAGTATTTGGGCTTCGATTTCTCAATCCCTTGGGTTTTAATTGCTATACAATCATTCCAAATCAATTCTAAACACTATTAATGCATTTCTAACCAATTATACAACAATTTTAGCCATAAAACAACTTCAAATCTCAAAATCCCTTCTTAAAACCCATTTTATATCAAGACTTCCATACTTAAGATTTTCACCAAAATCAATCCATTCCAAAGCAAGAAATCAACACATCAATGATCACAAACATGGAATCAAGCAATAGAAAGCTTCCCTTACCTCAAAAGCTTCCAAATTTGAAAGTTGGGAAGATGAGAATATGAGAGAAGAGAACTCTTAAGCTAATCTTTCAAGAAATCTACCCTCCGTAACTCAAGAACACGAAATCAAGGCTGAGAAACCTTTGACACCCTTAACTACTCGAGAAATCTAGAGAGATTCAGAGAGCTGAAGAGAAGAGAGAGAAAGTGAAGAAAGAGAAGGAGAATGAAGGTTCCCCCTCTTCCTCCTTTTATATCCATGCTCCTCAAAGCTCTCACATGGACTTTTAGCCAACTAAGGCCCAAATCTCACCAAACCACTACTTTTATCCCAAAACTGATTTAACTCAACTGTTTTCTCTTAAAAGCCCAAAATCACTCTCACAACATATCTAGATTGGCTCAAGCACATATCTCAAATCCCCTAAAATCAGACCTGAATTCAAACAGATAATTCACCATTTTCACCACATACAACAAACCATACACAACAACAATTCATTTTTTCCTTTTAATCACCTAGATTACATATCTAAGTTCCTACTTTTAGTTATTAAAACACTTAATCATGCATTAGGAGAAACAGGGTGTTACATTGGTGGGGTCCTAAACATTTCCTCTTTCTATTGTCATGCTTTCGTTGCGCACTCCTAACTTCCTTTTATGAATTCGTGTCACCTAAGAGGTGCCTCTCTGAAAATACTATCTTAAATTCTTTCACTTTAAAGGTATCCTCGAAAGGATAATCTTATCTATCACACCTTTTCGTTAGCACTCACCTAAATGGTGTTATAGTCCTTAAGGAATGGTGGTTGACTTATTCAAGTTTCAATAAATCTTGAATTCTAAGTCTCTACAATTGGTATTTTCCAACTACTCTCTACTCCTTCTAAGGTTCCTTACTTAGAATTAGGTTGGCTAGGTAAGGTTACTATTAGGGAATTCAAGGGTGACTACCCTTAGACTCAGTTTTTACTTGCCATTCTTTCCACCTACATTGCACGAAGTATTGAGGTGGCCAGTTTTAATATTCCATGACAAGGCAGTTAGGATTTATGGCATAACAAACAACCAAAAACACTCGATGTCACTCAAACAATGTCAAACAATTTCTCAAAGTACACATAGGAAACATAGAAGACACATATCACATAGGTCAGAAAGATTGACTTACTCTGATACCACTAATGTAACACATTAAGGGGAATTACCATAACTAGTTCTAGATTTCTAAGAATGGAAAAAAAACAAACTTAAAAAGGTAGAAACAACATGCAAATGCTACTCATAAATATAATTAGATATTATATACGAACAATACAATAAAAAAAATACATGCCTAATACAATGCATCTATCACTCGAAGGTGTCGTACAAAATATAAAGAAGAATACAAAAATACAACGTAACTAGGCTACGTCTTCTTGCACGTGACTCCAAGCTCCATCTGCACACGTCTTCACCTGTATCCTGAAAAAGGGGAAACTTAAAGGAGTGAGACATAATGTCTCAGTTAGTGCTTTAAGGGTTTTACAGCTAGGTCAGATTCTTCTACTCGGACAACCTTTATCACTTATCTCTCATGGCTTTAGCCTCACTAGGTCTCTCATAATTCTCCATACCTATGATCGAGTCTACACCTTTCAACGGTCAATACTTCCTGTTAACCCCTATCTCATTCTCACAACTGTTATACAAGCTTACTGTCTCATTCTCAACCTAAGAACTCATCCTCATTACTTATATTTTCTTACCCAAAAGCCTCTCTAATATTTGAACCCTTCATGTTTAGAATTTACTCTTCTTCCTTTTGATATTCAAAGTTGTCTCTAGGGGTCAAGTCTAAGGCTACAGACATTCTAAAATACCATCGACACTCCCTTAACACTTACCTTGATACTCTCATTTTGTTCTCTATTACTAGTCTCGTACCTTTCTATTATGCCGTATAGGAATTCATCCTTTCTCTATCTCTATCATAATTATTATTATCCAACTATAACCCTCATAACACCATCCTAGGGTCTAGCCTCTCACATATCCATAAGGTAGCAAGACAATCCTAATTACAAGCATACATTTACTTCACATCCTTTGCCTAGTAACTAGACATACTGTAACATCTTGTTTTTCCTAATGCATGACTAAGTGTTTTAATAACTAAAAAGTGAAAATTTGATATATAATCTAAGTGATTAAAAGAAATAAATGAATTTTTGTTATGTATGGTATGTTATATGTAGTGATGGTTTGGTGTTGTTTGTTTGAAATACCAGTTTGAATTTAGGAAACTTGAGATATGTGCTTGAGTCAATGTGGGTATGCTGTGAGTGTGATGTTGGGTTTTGAGAGAAAAACAGTTGAATAAACCAATTTGGAGATAAGGGGAGTGGTTTGATGAGGTTTGGGCCTTAGTGAGAGTGCCGGAGGAGTCAAATATATAAGGAGAGGGAGGGGGTGCCTTCCTCATTTTCCTTTTTCTTTCTCTCTCTTCTTTTCATTTTCTCTCTACCTCTCTCTAGAAATTATCGAGTTTGTGGGAGTATAAGCGAGGTTTGAGCTTGATTTAGCAGTTGTGGTAAGGAAAGGAACGATCCTAGATAGTTTTGGCTCAAGAACATCGGATTCTCAAGGAACCTAAATCCAAATTCGGAGACTTTTAGAGATAAGGGAAGCTTACAAATTGGTTATTTTGTGTTAAAGATTGTTAATGTGTTGATTTCTTGTCTTGGAAACAGTTGAATCTCTGTGGATGTTGCCATTTTCGTTGGTTTTGGGTGAAAATGGGTTTTAGGGAAAATTTTGAGATTTGGATGAGAAATTGATGATTTTGTAATGAAATGTTGGATTGATTGTATGATTTGATTTGTATTAACTTGGTTGAGGTGGATTGATGTTGTTGGAACACCATTGATTTGAAAATCTATGTTATTTGGTTGAAAAGTTTGAGTTTTTTTTGTAGAGAATCACGTTTTTTTTTTAAATCGTCACAGATAATCGATTATAGGGATCTCATAATCGATTATCTGGAGTTCCAGAATTTTTTTTGTGATTTTGTTTTGGGAATAATCGATTATGGACTTTGATAATCGATTATCTGGGTTTCAGAAAAATTTCCTTTAGTTTTGGTTCTGCAATAATCGATTACGGAAACCCATAATCGATTATCCTTGTCGAAAAACGAAATCTGATGCATTTTTACTAAATTGATATAATCTATTACTACAGTACATAATCTGTTATTTCAAAACTAAATGTACTATTTAAAATTTTAAAGTTTTCATTTCAAAACGTGAAGTATTTTGTATATACAGATATAAAAAGGGTATTATACATTTTCAAAAGCTCTATTTGAGAATGATGGAGAGTTGTCCAGTTGGGATATGATTTTCTTTAAATTAAAGAAGTGAATTATTTCAAAGGTTTTTGTAAATTTCAAGATTTGCCAATCTTCCTAATGGTTTTCAAATTATAGTTGATTATTGGATTGGTTGTGAAGTGGAAGGTTGCTTAGGTAGGACCTCCACTTGTTGTGTATGATATTGTTGTATGATGTTTCTCATGAGGTAGGCTGCTTGGATAGGGCTTGACCAGTTAACTATGCTTGAGGTTGGAATGGGCCTACATAGTGTTGATAATAGTTGTTAGACCACAGATGGTGCTAGTAGACCACGTGGTGTTGTGATACTCTTGTTGTGTTGCTACACACACACACACACACACACACACATATATATATATATATATATATATTGTTGTGGTATTGTGGTTCATGCATACATGCATATGTTGTTCGCTGAGGTTGTATGGGCCTTATGTCGTGTGTGAGTAGGCATGTAAGGTGGACGGTGACTAGAGTTGGTACTCAAATAGGCCTCCAACCTAGTGCCTGGATAAGAAATGTGGTTTTAAAGCTGGACCTAGGGGATAAGTGGATGGGTAATCTTGTAGGGGGCCAAGGCAGTGCAGGCCTTGTGTCGCAGTATACCACCACCCACATACACTTATCCTAACAACGTAAGCTTATCCAATAGATCAGAGTTTTGGCAATCCCTGAATGGTGCTAGATGGCCATGGTAGGGGATAAGACCTGGTTAATCGCCCGAAATGTAGAAATCTCTCGAGAGCCGTGTCATTCATGCATTGATATGTGGTAGTGAAAGCATGGGTGTTGGATTGTAGTGTATTTAACCCCTTGGTGATGAATTTGATTTCATGTTTGTATGTTGAGGGTTTTATGAAATGAATATTGTTTATTATATGTTTGTTTTGTTAAGTAAGCTTACCCTTGCCTTATTTTGTTGTTGTTGGAGATCTTGTTGTTGTTGTGTTGGTGTTACTGTGATGATCACGTCTTATGGTGTGGGAGCAAATGGCGATGCCTCGGTGGATCCAGCTTCTCACAGCTGAAGATGGAGCTGCGAGCTGGAGGAGTGGAGCTTTTATTTCTTTTTTTTTTAGTCCCTTTCTTTTGATGGGATTGTATAGGGTGACTAGCTCTAGGGAGTGAGTTTTGTATCCCTCTCCCCGATGATGTAGATTTGATTATTGTTTTTGTTATGGCTTGGTATTGTTCCCCTTATAGTTCACTGTTGATAGTTGTATAAAAAGTAGGAGAGATGGATGAATCTCTCAATATGTGTACCTTATATATATGTGCTATGATTTTTTCGTTTATCTGATAAGGTGATAATTGTATGGTTAGTACGGTTGATTAGTAGTGACAGTTGGGTTGTTACACATACACCACATTTTGTTTAATGAAACAGGAACAATAGACGTGCATAATATGATCGCATATCCATAACTTTGACATTTCATCATAAGGAACAATTACACTTTCACATGTGTACACACTACATCAATCGTTAGTGAAAAAGGTCACACAGACTTCACATAGTTACAATGTAGCACACTTCAACATATCACACTACAACAAGATGCATATGCATGCTATATTCCTAAACCACTACTCATGCACATGTGGTACCAACTTAAACTTTTCAGAAAGTAGACTAATAGTAAATGCACGGCCATAAGAAGTGTCATCGGTATCGATGCCTTCAGCTTTTGCACCTTCAACTAGTATGATATCCCCTAGTGACTAGTCAGGGTTACCTAGTTTTTCCAATACGCCCCGACTCCATGGGATCAGCATGGACCATTGGAGTTTTTCCAACCGGATTACCCCTAAGGCTAAGGTTAGACAACCCATCATGACCTCCACCAGCCAGATTCTTACATACTTTCCTCATCACATAACTCAAATGTTATGATGCATGGTCACATACAATGCTTACAGCTTTTCATAGGCTTTTACCATGAAACATTAGGCCATTTTTATATCACACTCAGTTTTGTCAAGGTAAACAACAATCACACAATATAAACTCAATAAGGTACAAAAAGAAGAAGCAACAATGAGTTAAAAACTGCAAAAGGAATTCACAGGCATAAAAACAAACTAGCCAAGTTCGTACTTACCCGGTAGGTCACGATCAGACTCACCCCGACCAACGGGCTTCACGTGGTGGGTAGTGCCGTCACTTAGCACCAGCATGGAGTCCAGTTTTTGAAAATTAGTCGCCCAGTAGCTTTCTAATCCCGCAGGGCGGATCCAAGGTATGAAATTTGATTTATTTTTCCTATTGTCTTTGGTTTCTAACTACTCCAAAATAAATAATTAAATTCTTAATCACTTCTTCTACCTTAATAATTAGTCAATCTAATCTATAAACTCCTCATTCACTCACAATCCCCTTAAAACCCATCAAATCCCTAAACTTAGGCATAAGGGAGGGGAAAAGATAAATAGTTAAACAAGCACAACATAAAGCACAAGGAAGGATATGGAGGAGAGCATTCACCTTTAGGGACATGCAAAGTTGAGTTCTAGGGCTTGAGTTCTCCAGTTTCTATTCCTCCTCTTTCTCTTCCTCATCTTATTTTTCTCCTTATTCTCTCTACCTTCTTTCTTCTTTTATTTTGTGACGGCTAAACCTAATTCTCCTTCCCTATTCCTTTCTTATAACATGTGGGTGGGTATGTAGCTTAATGGGCTTTAGTCTCCTATTGGGCCCTAGATGCTCTTTTAGGTTCTATGATAACATTCATACCAATTTCTAATACTAAGGTGTTAATAACAATAATAATAATAACAACAACAACAATAGTAATAATAATAATAATAACAATAAATATAATAACAACACAACACAATAATAATAATAATAGTAATAATAATAATAATAATAACTGCTATAACAACAACAATGAATATAATAATAACAGCAATAGAAACAATAATAATAATAATAGATATAATAATAATATAATAATAACAATAACTTTTAAGGTGTCTTTTATCCAATAACATATGATACTAAGAATTACCTTGTGGTTTCTTTCTAGTACCAGAAATTTGGGGTGTTATAAAGCCCACCAAGCTACAAACCCACCCATGTTTGTTAGAAATTAGGAAAAGGAAAAGAGAGATAAAGGAGGAGATAGAGGAGAAAAGAAGAAGGGAAAACCTAAGCAACTACCTCTTAGGGATTTGGCAATCATCTTAGGTGAATACAGCCTTTTGTATGTTCCCCTTTTCCCATAATTGTATGAATCTCTATTGTATATGTGCCTGGCATGTTTTCCCTTTCCTTATAGTTGTTTGCTATTGTTTATCTTGCCTACTATGATATTTGTATGTTTATGCCATGTAGGGTTAGGATAAGGGTTTTGTAGTTGTCAATGTTTATGCAAGATTAAGGGGTTAATGTAGAGCCTTTGATATTATTGTATGACTAAAGGGTTTAAGATAGGGGCATTTTGATGTTTAGGAGTAATGTTCTTTCCTCCGTGTTTGTGTTCATGTGCATCACCTATAGTTAGGGCTTAGTGAGAGTTTGGAATAGATGTTGGCTTGTTGGGTTTAAAGAGGACATTCTAATGTTTGAGAATTAAGAAAGAGTAATACCATACATGTACGTCCTTATGTAGATATATTGTATTATTGCTATTGTTGTTGTTGTTGTTGTTGTTGTTGTTATTATGTGAACTTATGTGATTAATCTAAATTGTGATTGCTCGAGGCTAGACTGAGATTATGGTGAGGGTTTAGGTTGATTTGATGGTTTCCCCTATTTTGGATATGAAATTAAAGGATTTGGCTTAAATGAGAATGACTTAGATTGATAGGAAATCCTTATTTTGGAGTAGAAGGGACATTGAGATAGTAGGAATACAACCTTATGGAGTTTTGGTAGTTTAGGGAGGCCTTAAGAAGTCTCCATGCTCGTAAATTGCGATTTTACGATCTGCCGAGTGATGAGCATGTCTTGCTTATCTTCTTGACAAAAAAATCAACTTAATAGACAAAATCAACTAGGAAGATGATAGAATTATGACCCAAACAAGGACAAAAAGTCAAAACCCATAAAAATCCAAAAATTAATAAAGATTTTCATTAAAGCCTAATTGAATCCAAACACGCAAAACTCAACTAGAATTGTAACACTCATTCGTATTAAATACAATTTGTATTAATTTAATTATTAAGTCTACGTAAATGAAAATGCGTGTAAAATTTTTTCGCTTTTAAAATAGAAAATTCCAAACATGATAAAATTTGAAAATAGTAGTAAAAGATGAAAGATAGAAACTATATATATATATATATCAAAAGATATATAAAAACTATATATATCATGATTTAAGTGGTACATAAAAGTCATAAGGTACGAAAAAGAAAATAGAAGTATATCAAAAGATAAATACTACCTAGCCCAATACATACATCAAAAAGATCTTATACAGAGCAGTATATTCCTACGCTATCCTGCTAAAGTCCTACAAGTCTCTACTGGTCCTCATCCGAAGGAGCCTCCTCTAACTCCTCCTTAGAATCACGAAATGTTACCGTCGTCTTCAATAATCACGAACAATCATACATAGAAGAAAAACAATAGAGTGAGGCAATTTGTTCAAAAATTATTTTCACATGTATGGTAGGAATTCTACCATAAAAAAAAAGATAAAACAAAATTGACAATAGAAAGGAACCTAAGGTTCATTCTAAGTTGTACTAGATTATCCTTGATTCAATATAGATCCATACTTCCCATTAGTGGGTAATAGTTCTCAATAGAACTTGGGAAGTGACTAGGAGTACATATACCTCATCAACATCATCACATGGTGCAATCCTCATCATCATTGAGAAACAAAATAATAGTCATGATATCCATTTATAGAGGTATACTCTCAAACTAATCTTAGAATGCTGAGCAATTGTTAGGATTATAGAGCTTGGTCAGGCGAATATCTCAGCTCGAAGGTGCTACCCTAACCATTGGGACCTTCACCCCTCGATGCCTACCCCCAAGACCTCCGCAAGTGGGTCCCTGCCTTTCATTCCTTAACATACCAAACTATAACTCTCCTAGCAGGGTATGTGATACCCAATCACATTGACCTAATCCCAACATTTATTAAATTTATTTTAATTAATTGATTTTATTTAAGAAATATATTTTTACTTTATTGAAAATTAAGAGTAATTTTTTTAAAACTTTATTAAAAATAAATCATGAAATTTGTTAAGTTATTTTCAATGTATCAACAAAGAAATAAAGTAACTTATAAACATAGTAATGTATACATCACACATCAATACATATATTATATATTAATAGAAAACATACATCATTGTTATCAATATGATTATAGTCATCCAGAGTATTAATGTTCCATAACCATTATCATAAATTATATACATGTCAAAAGGTATCCTAACTACCCCTCCATGTGTACCAGCAAAATAAAAAGTTCTTATGTCAGAGTAGTAATACTACTTACTATCTATAAATCCATCCCACCTAACATAACTATAGACCTAATAACTAAGGTTGAGTAGCAACGATTGTCCCTCTAAGATATCTTTCTTTGTGTATTTTCTAGTCTTAATGTCTTCGTTATCAGCATCGTTTGCATCATCCATCTTTGCCAACTACCAATAGTGACGTCGTACCACAAACATATACAAATAAAAAGATGAAAGGAGTAAGGTGATTTAATTCTTAAATCACTTTCACATAAGGTTCATAGGATTACCAACGACAATCACACATAAAATTAACTAAACATAGAATGACGAATGCAAGTATTCCTAAGATTTTGACCTAAGGTTCATGCAACTCTCAAAACTCAATACTCATATGGATCTATATCTTAACAGATGAACGTCATCGTCATCAACCAATCTTTGGTCTTAAGAAATGATTTGGAGTACATATCCCCTGCCTAGTACGATCATCATCATGATCATCATATTCTCAAGAAAACAGCTCACTGGCCAAATCTTGGGGGCATACTTTCTACCAATCTTAGTGATGCTGAGTAGGTGTCAGGGTTATCAAGTCGATTACGTGATTATCTCGATCTAAAGGGTGCTACCCTAGCCATTGGAACGTTCACAACTCAAGACCATACCCTCTAAACCTTAACAATGGTCCTTGCCTTTTATCCCGCAGTGTACCAAATTGTCATTCTCATCTCAACAGATCACATGCACTCACTGCATGTTTTACTCACAACAATCATGTTTCTCAAACTCAAAGGCTTATACATGACTCACAGAACACATATCTTACTGTATGGTTTCCATTATATGTCATGGCTAACAGACAATATCTTTACTGTCTTTACCATTCTAATGAGATAAGAATCAGCACCAATACCTTTCTTAAGTTATTGTATCAGTAATAAATATAACTATTAAATGTAAATAATTATTTTTATATTTACCCTTTTTATCTTATTTCTTTAAATTGTTATACATTATTTTATCCACATAATTATCCTAAATTTTTTTATAAATATCTTAGATAAGTTTATTATTATTAATTTTTTAAAATAATATATATACATAAAAATGTATAATAAAAATTTTATAATTTACTAATTAATTTTAAAATCCAAATGTACTTATATATTATATATTCCTTTTTATTTTATTAAATCGGTAATATAATGACATCTAATTAAACTATTTTTATTTTGTCGAAATATATATAAATATATATTTATATGTATTTTGCAATTTCTCTTATGCTAAAAATTATTTTTATAGAAGCTGTATATACTTTTACGTTATAATGTCATAAATAAATTTATTTTTATTAAAATTTCAGTTCTATTAATAATATAATTTTCTTAAATTTAAATATATACATGCGTTACAACATATTGAATAGAATTTTAATTATACATATATACTAATACAAACTTTAAATATTTATATATGTACTTATACTTAAACCTACTAATTTGAAAAACAGATTTATGTTAATGGATAACGTATATATTTGTATTCTTATTTTATTTAAATAATAGCTTATATATATATTTGTATAGAATTTTATATTTTTAATAGTGTATATATAAATATTTTGTTTAATGTATTAATAGTATATAACTATATATATATATATATATATATATATATATATATATATATATGTATAACTTAATCCATTTTGCTTTTCCAGAATAATAAATAATAAATATGATACCGAAAAGGTTAAAATAATTTTCTATCTAAATAAATTATACAAACAGTATTTATTCTTTGTTTAAATTATAAATAACCAGTTAAATAATCATTTTTCAGGTTATAAACAACTTTCACCGATTAAAATTTTGTTTAAATATAATATCCAACAAAATTTAATTTTTAGGCTAAACTAACCAGTTAAATCAATAGTTAAACCATTTAAAATTTATGATACAGATTAAAAATTTATTCTAACCAATTAAAACACTAACTATTCTGTTTAAAAAATTTTAAATCAAGAAAAGTTTAATTTAACCGATTGATTTAGTAAATAAGCAGATTAAAACTAATAAATCATTATTAGCTTTAGTCTTAACCAATTAAGATTAATAAACTAGGATAAGAATCAATTTCAACTGATTATTCATAAGAAATCAACACAATAATCTCAAAATAAACTCAAGATAATAACCATCAATATAAAATAAAATCAGTTTGAATAAATATGATAGAAGAATCAAATAATCATGCATAAGATGAAAGCTAACAGATTTGGGGGCCAAATCCATCCCACAAACCTTATGTTAAGCAATAATAAATTGAATTAAACACCCCACTCCCCCCTTACCTCAAAGTAATCTTGATTGAGAGAAGAGAGTGATTGAAAGAGGATGAGAACCCAAGCAAAACACCAAGAATTGAAAGCCTTTCTTGCTTCTAACACCACCAAGTATGTGACCTATGTGTATTTTAGTGTGAGAAAATTAAAAAGTGAGAGGAGAGAAAGAGAGAGTGTTCAGCTGGGAGCGAGAGAGGTAGAAGATGAGTTGTAGTAAAGGATAAGTGTTGGTTTTTTAAACATGTGTAAATTTAATTTATGTTAATTAAATTAAATAAAAAAATTTGTTATTATCCTATTGAAGTTTCTAGTGTTGTCAGCTCCACAACCTGACGTGAGAAGTAAGCAGGGGTTTATCCATAAATTTTCTATTCTTTTTTATGTATATTAGGTGAAAAATAGTTTAATTATATATTAATTAGAATAATTAAGTTTGTACTTTTTAAAGTGATTTTGGGCTTCCACAAGGCTACCATGCTTAACCCCACATAAATTCTGAATTTTACAAAAAATTTCATAATTTTTATTTATTATGTAATTTTTAATAATTATTTTATGCAAAAATGTTAAATAATTGCCTAATAAATCAATTTTATGCCAAATAAATGCCATTTTCAAAAATTTTAAAACTTTTACCTTTCAATAAAAATTTTCTAATTAGAATAGACATATTATAATTTTTCAAAATTTTTCTGAGTCAAAAATTTTTTGATTGGCCTTTTGTAGTTAACCAAAGGCATTTTTGTCATTTCACACAAACAAATTCAATTAATTCCTAGAAAATTTCTAAAATTCTATTTTATTTTTATTTATTTTCTACCTTGTTAGCGCTTTACTAGTTTTTAAGGACGTAACGAACATTTTAGAACTTCCCGGACTTTGATCCAGAAAAATTATTAAAATCTAAACTAAAGTATATTGGTTATTCTAAAAACAACTACGTACTGAAATTTTTTTGAATTCCTACCCAAATGCTTAAAAAATTACTGAATAAATAGAAAATGATAACTAGAAATGAGGGTGTTACTGTAACACTCATGCTTTTGCCTTTTAAACTGTTTTCTTAATGATTCTGGGTTTATTTTGGAAAAACCAAATGCAAATCTCAAAAAATTTGATCCCTATAGTTATGTTTGTATTAGAAAGTAGTATTTAGTTTAGATTTTAATAATTTTTGGGGAACAAAACTCAGAAATTGGTAAATTGACTGTTTCATTCCTAAAAAGTCAGATAATATAATTAATAGACAAAAATATTTAGAAGTGTTTAAAAATTGTTTTTAAATCATCAATGTACTTAGAATAATTAATAAAAAATTTTGAAAATTTTTAGAAATTTATTGAGATAAATTTTGTAAAATGACAAAAATACCCTTGGTTGACTGTGAAAACCAACCAGACTTTTTGACCTCAAAATATTTTAAAAATTCATTATAAAAAAATTATTTTGAAAGAAAAATAGTGAAAAATATAACAACCCTATTTTAATTTTTTCAACTGTTTGTCTAATATTTGGCAATGTAATTCTTTAAAATCAGAAAGGAATTTCAAAATTCTAATTCCCACCATTTCGCTTAGAATTTCAAAAGCTATTTAATTTTAGTTTTTAATAATTTTTCCAAGCCAGGGCTTGAAGAAATTAGAAAATGACAATTTTGTTCCTATTTCTCAACATTAAAGGCCGACATGAGAAAAAAATTCAATTGACATTAAAATATCAATTTGAGCATGGAATCATATCATATATATTAAAATATAATTTGAAAATTTTCTAGGAATTTTTTGGAATTCTTATGTAAAATGACCAAAATGCCCCTAAGTGTTTATTAAGCTTAGCCAGTATTGGTTTGACATTTAGAAAGGGTGAAAATGATATTTTTAGTTTATTTATGGATAAAATATTTAATTTTAGAATTTTCATAAAAATCTTGGTATTTATTGAATTAGAATGGGATTTTTATGAATTTTCTAGATTAAAAATGCAAAATAAATACATATAATTTGAAATAAATTAATAAAAATAAAAATATATTATTAGAAATTTATTTTTGAAGAAAAATAATGCATTTGTCTATTTTTTCATTAAAATGCATTATTTTGATATTAAAAGCTAATTTTTCAAGTTTAAGCATTTTTATAGGTACTGGTTAATTCACCTACAGATAAAAATTGGCCCATGGAAGCTCGGGATAGCGGGACAGCTAGTGGAGCACATCCCCAACTCTAAAATAGGTGATTCACCACCTATTTGGGTTATGTGTCCCTAAAATTAATTAAAAAGAAATTAAAAATGGGTTTTATTGCATCATCACTTATGTTATCTAAGGACCACACCTTGTATTAAAAAAGTGAGATTTACATGCATTAAGATATGATTTGTGGATCACAGAAGGAAGTTATGGATCGTAGTTGGATTAATTCTAGACGCACAACTGATGAGTATCAGAATGGAGTGGAAGAGTTTATCCAATTTGCTGAAAGAAATCTTCCTGATAGTGGTGGGTTCTTCTATTGTCCTTGTGTTAATTGTCAAAATGAGAGACGATTGCAACTTCAGCAAATACGGGAACATTTCCTTTGTGATGGCTTTTGCAAGAGTTATACAACATGGACATGGCATGGTGAATTGTTAGACATGCCAAGTATGTCTCAAACGGATCAATTTGATGTACCTATGGATGATCGACTAGAGGACATGATCTGTGATATTGGACCAGAGTCTTTTTAGCGAGCTCAAGTTTACGACATTTTGTGCAATGATGCGAATAAGCCTCTATATCCGGGGTGCACTAAATTCACATGGTTGTCAGTAGTGTTAAGATTAGTGAATGTCAAGGCAAGAAATGGGTAGAGTGATAAAAGTTTCACTGAATTGCTTGAGCTATTGAATGAAATGCTTCCAGAAGGTAACACATTATCGAGACGTAACTATAAGGCAAAGAAGGTGTTGTGTCCGATGGGATTGGAATACAAGAAAATACATGCGTGTCTTAATGATTTCATATTATACAAAGAAAAGTTTGAAGAGTTGCATAAGTGTCCCAAGTGTGGGGTATCACTGTATAAAGTGAAGGGTAATGATATTGATGAGAGCACAAAGGAGGGTCTCCTTGCTAAGGTATTATGGTATCTTCCAATAATTCCAAGGTTTAAGCGATTATTTGCTAATGTAGATGACGCGAAGAACCATATGTGGCATACAAATGGGAGAAAATGTGATGGATAGCTTCGCCATCTTGCAGATTCTCCACAATGGAAGAAAATTGATCGTTTGTTTCTAGTCTTTGGGACTGAAGCAAGAAACCTTAGGCTAAGACTTGCTACGGATGAAATGAACCCTTATGGGAACTTATCCAGTAAGCATAGTTCATGGCCTGTTCTTATAATTATTTATAATTTGTCTCCTTGGTTGTGCATGAAGCGAAAATACGTTATGCTATCTATGATGATTGCAGGCCCAAGACAGCCAGGAAATGACATAGATGTCTACTTACGTCCCTTGATTGAAGAATTGAGAATGCTGTGGGATGAAGGTGTTCATGTGTATGACGGTTATCGTCGTGAAAATTTCATGTTGTGTGCAATGTTGTTCTGTACCATTAATGACTTTCCAACATATGGGAACCTGAGTGGATATAGTGTTAAGAGGCATAACGCTTGCCCTGTCTGTGAACAGTTTACACTAGGCATCAAAAATTTCTCAGGCCTAATCACCCATATCGTAGACTTAAAAAAGCCTTCAATGGATGTCAGAAGGATGGTATTGCACCACCTATTTTAACTGGTGAGCACGTTTATGAATGGGTGAAGGACATCAACGTCCAATTTGGAAAGACCCAAAAGAGAGTTATTGAAAAAACCTTGTGGAAGAAGAGGTTGATATTCTTTGATCTTCCATACTAGTGTGGTCTAGATGGTAGACATTGTGTAGGTGTCATGCATGTTGAGAAAAATGTGTGTGACAGTGTAATTGGCACTCTTTTGAACATTAAAGGCAAGACAAAGGATGGTTTGAATGCTTGTCAAGATCTGGTTGAGATGGTTATACGCCCCCAATTAGGTCCACAATCAGTGGGTAAGTGGACATATTTGCCTCCAGCATGTCATACCTTGTCAAGAGAAGAAAAAACAAGTTTTTGTAAGTGTCTACAGGGAGTCAAGGTGCCACAAGGATACTCTTCAAATATCAAGAGCCTTGTGTCACTAAAAGATCTCAAATTAGTTGGGTTAAAGTCACATGATTGCCATGTTTTGATGCAACAACTCTTACCAGTGGCTATTCGTGACATATTGCCTAAAAAAGTTAGAAAGGCCATTACGCGATTGTGCCTATTCTTTAATGCCATATGCAGCAAAGTCATTGCCCTATGAAGTTGGATGAGTTGGAAAATGAAGCTGCTATTATATTGTGCCAATTAGAGATGTATTTTCCTCCTTCATTTTTTGACATCATGGTTTACTTAATTGTGCATCTATTGAGAGAGATTAGAATTTGTGGTCCAGTTTATTTAAGGTGGATGTAACACCCCAATGTTTTCCTTTAATTATTATTATTATTATTATTCATTTGCCTTGCTTTTAATAAAATGATATTTTGAGAAAAGAAATATTGGGCTTTTAAATTGGGGTTTTATAATTAGAATGTTTTTAAAAGTTTTAAAACCCTTTTATTGGGCTTAGTTTTATGAGTCCAAAGTTAGCTTTAAGTATTCCTTAGGTTTCTTGAAAACCTAATCCTTTTTCCTTATTCTTTCGCTTGTGCCTCCTTGGAGATACCGTGCCGTCAGAGCCTTTGCAATCAAGAAGTGAAGAACCTTAGAAAGACGTTGTTGCACCGTTCGCATCCTCTTGCTGGAGATCACCTCTTTCAAGGTAAGGGGGGAGTGAGTTATCTCGCTCATGGGTATGACTTTGGTCGTGGGTAGAAGGGTTGGCCCTAGACCCCAATTGTTTGTGAATTATATGGTTGTGTATGTGCAAAGGGGAATGCGATTTTCCCCAAATTATTAATATGCTTTATGAAAATTCTATGTTTAATTTATATGGATTATCATGGATTGTCTTTTTAAAATATGTATCTTGGATTCACCCGGTGGGGTTAGATAGCCGCTGGGCAACCTTTCGTTGAAAACTACACTCCGCGTTGGCGCTGGGCGGGATGAACAATCCACTGGGCGGGTTGGGTCCTGACGTGGACCCGCTGCGTGGGGTTCACAACCCACTAGGCGGGTTGGTTGCGGCGCAAACCCGCCAGGCGGGATATATAGCCCGCCAGGAGAATTCGTTGCTAGCACAACGAGCGGATACGATTTTGGCTATTTCGTTCTTTGTGCCTATGAACTCCTTTTTTTGCAGTTTTAAACTCATTGTTGTTTCTTTTTGTGCCTTGTTAAGTTTATATTGTGCGACTATTGTTTACTTTGAGAAAATTGAGTATGATATGAAATTGTGTTAATGTTTCATGATGAAAGCCTATGAAAAGTTGTAAGTATTGTATGTGACCATGCATCATAACATTTGAGTTATGTGATGAGGAAAGTATGTAGGAATCTGGCTGGTGGAGGCCGTGATGGGTTGTCTAACTCTAGCCTTGTGGGTTATCCAGTTGGGAAAACTCCAATGGTCCATGCTGATCCCATGGAGCCAGGGCGTACTGGCAAAACTGGGTAGCCTTGACTAATCGTCAGGGGATATCATACTAGTTGAGGGTGCGAGAGCCGAAGGCATCGGTACCGATGACGCTTCTTATGGCCATGCATTTACTCCTAGTCTACTTTCCGACAAGTTTAAGTTGGTACCACATGTGCATAAGAAGTAGAAGCTAGGCATTGCATTACATATGTTTGTGTGCGTTCTAGTTTTTGCAAATTACTGTTAATTGATTATGTATGTGATGTGTATTCTACCTGTCTCTACTGTCATACTTTGAGCATGATGTGAGATGTATCTCACCCACTTGTTTTCTGGTGTTTTCTGTATGTGTCTATGATATACAGGTGACGTCCAACAGGACCTTGAGGAAGAGTCTTAGAGTAGGGGCATTGGCCTCATTGTAGTTTATTTTACAGTTTCTTTACGGTTTTGTCAACTCTGATAGTAATGTGACATCAGGGTCTTAGTTATTTATTATTTTAGCTTTTAAACTTTAGACTAATAGTTTTACTTTTAAATTGGTTTATTTTATTTTATTTGGACTTGTATGGTCAACTATGGGCCACCATCATTTGGTTAATCAATAAAGCATCTTATGGAGTTTTAGTAAATGTAAGTTATGCATGTGATATCCTTTATCGTGTGAAGAAAAAGATTATAAACTATCGTTTTATTTCACAAATGAAAAGCATGTTATATTTTCGTAATATTTATTTAATAATTAGCTTTGGGGTAAAGGGTGTCACAGTGGATGTATCCTGTTGAACGATATATGAAGATCCTGAAAGGGTATAGTAAGAACCCATACCATCCAAAAGCATCTATTATTGAGAGGTATATTGCTGAAGAAGCCATTCAGTTTTGTATAGAATACCTGTCACAAGCTAAACTTGTAGGGCTTCCAATATCTTGTCATGAGGGAATATTTTCTGGTAAGGGTACTCGAGGTGTAAACATTAAACAAATGAGTCGGGAGGATGTTCTGCAAGCACATTTCTACATATTGAATAACACTAATGAAATTGAACCTTATTTTTCTGCTCACAAAAACATTGTCAAGAAAAATAATCCTAGAATGCTGGAGAAATGGCAGTTGACTGAGCATAACAAAACATTCTTAAACTGGTTTAAAGAACAAGTTTTGAATGATGATAATGCTTTTGAGGCATTAAAATGGCTAGCACATGGACCTAACTTTGATGTCATATGTTGGACTGGATACGATATTAACAACTTCTCCTTCTATACAAAGTCGTTGGATGAGAAGAGTACTGTGCAAAACAGCGGGGTTATGGTTGTGGCTGAGTCCATGCACTTCTCTAGTTCAAAAGATAAAAACCCTGTTATGGCATCTATGTGTTACTTTGGAGTTATCGAAGATATATGGGAAGTTGACTACACAAAATTCAAAGTACCTATTTTTAAATGTAAATGGGTTGACAGTAACACCGGGTGCAAACCGATGAGTTAAGGTTCACATTGGCCGATCTTAGCAAGGTAGGTTGTAAGGAGGAGCCTTTTATTATGACATACCAAACAAAACAAGTTTTTTATGTTAGTGATCCTTCTAACAAGAGATGGTCAGTGGTTCTCCAAGGAAGAAGTATGCATGCTAGTCATGAAAAAGAAGACTTAAATGCTGATTTTATTGAGATTCCTTCTTTCTCAAGACGAATGCCGACTTTTATTGATGAAAATGAAGTGGATGATGTACATGTCACACATGATGATCCTCACAAAGGAATATGGGAAAACATTCATACTTGACAATATTAGTAACTTATTTATGTTTATGTTGTATATTCTTGTTGACATTATATAATTTTTATTAAATTGTTTAATTCTTTTTATCGTTATGTTTATCTTTGAAAATTTCAAACTTCTCCAATGACGATACTTACAATTTTTTTTCTTTTCTAAACAGGTACATGGCTGATTCTTTTGGTAACCTATCTTATGAGTCTACCAAAAAAAAGGGTAGACGAGGTACACGCCTAAAAGAATTGACTCTCAGTTGAGCTGGTGACCATTTGATACCAATTTAGTTTGACATGCTTAGTGGGGCACCTAAGGGGGAAAATGCCACAAAATTCATTAGTTTTGTGGGTGGTCTTGCTCGGAGTATGGTCTCTATCCTTTATGAGGATTGGGACCATGTGAAGGAGAGCGTAAAGAACCAAATATGGAAAACTATCACAGTATTTTACTTCTACAATCTTAATTATATAAATTATATTTAACCATATTATTATCACACATTAACTATTTAATTTTTTTTTTGTAGTTGACTTATGATGTTCCACATAATGCCATGTTGAGAAAGAAGTTGCTGTCACTTGCGGTTGAGCATTGGAGGGCATTTAAGACACAACTCACCACGAGATACATATATGGAAAGTAAAAGACACTTCCCCTTGTGAGAAGTATGCATTTTTGGATGAGGAGATGTGGGCAAAGTTTGTTGAAAGCCGGGAGGATTCTGTCTTCCAGGTTTAGTTGCAATCATATTTTTCTAATCATACAACAATATTTAATTAATTTTTATTCAAATTAACAGTGTCTTATTATTCACAGGAGAAGAGAAAAAAGGAACAAGCGATTGCATCCAAGAATGTCCACTCCCACAGATTGTCTCGTGAGGGATATAACTTGCTTGAGTAGAAGATGATGGCAGAGAAGGCGAAGCAATGTCAGCTGGAAGCCTTGGCATCTGGTTCTATTGTAGATATTGCTCTTCCATCACCACTGCAATGATGGGATAAATGGAAGGTGGCCCACACGCTATAATCGGGTGAATATATATCAGACGAGACACGTGTTGTTGCTGAAAAGATTGTAAGTCATTTTTTATTTCAAATTGTAATTGTAACTTGATACACCATATTTTTTACACATTTCTTGAATTAAATGTTGTAGGACTCACTGGTTGAGTAGACCTCACAGGGAACATTTGTTCCTCATGGACGTGAGGATATATTAACAACGGCTATTAGGAGACCAGAGCACCTTGGTAGGGTTTGTGCAGCTGGACAAGGTGTTGGCATTCGTGATTACTACGGACCACCCTCACGTAGTGGGCCCAACTCTGGAATTGTCACCAGGGAAGAGGTGGAGCGAATCAGGCAGGAGATTAGAAATGAGCTTAAAGAATAGTTGAAACGAGAGATTAGAGAGGAGTTGGCATCTTTGGGTATTTCACAACTAAATACAAATGTCCAAACAGAACAAGCTCATACTCCTGTATGTGTCAGCACAAAGGGAAGCTGTGCTGCTGCTGATCCTTCTAGGGAGGAGACTAACATTGATATCCATGAGCAGTGTCTATTATATGTTGATGGAGAGCCTGTTTGTTTAGTGGCCTTTGGGAGAGTATATAACTTGGGGCCTACCATACACCACATGACCGTTGAGGATGATATGGCGAGGGTGGTGGTTGAACAAATATGGGATGCATATGCTCAAGTTCCTGTACCCACCGAGCAGGTTCAAATTATTGGACAGGCACCTAAACAGTTCATTCAATGGTCGAGACGACTTATAAAGGTCACATCAGTCAATGTATATTCAAAAGTCATCTTAAATAATTTTTTTTGTTACAAATAAAAATAACTTGAATGTATTTTATAACCTTATTTTATATTTACTTTTTTTTATAAGATATTCAACCGTCTAAGAAAAATGTTCCACCTAAAAATTCGGAACCTGAAGTTGATCCAATAACACGCTTGTGGCAGGTGGCATCTAGTATAGGGACGGATGTTGTTCAAATAGATTGGGAATTGACATTCCTTGGCAGACTTAATGGTGTAGACCTATGGATCACCCAAAAGGATGTATTGGAAATTTGTACTGGTAATGACATTCTAAATATCCCAGTTCTTCAATTATGGTTGCTGTAAGTTTAATTTGTTGTTAATCTCTTAAATACGCATCTCAATATTATATTTAACATTCATTTGTATATTTTAGATACATGCATCATCTCTATCTCTCAAAGGGTTGGGAGAATGTATATGGATTTATTGACCTATTGCCTATTCAAAAGATAGGGAATAAGGATGAAGATTCTCAGGCCTACATTCAGAATTGGATGTATAATGGACAAAAACGATGTTACCTAGCACCATACTTGCATTGGTAAGCACAAGTTATTTCTTACTCAAATGATTTTAAATGATTTTTTAATCTCATCATATATATTCTTTTTGCAATGTAGCTCGCATTGGTAATTGCTAATTATTTGTCCTAGGGACAATGTTTTGGCCTTATTGTGTTCATTGCATAAGAAGCATAACAAAGATTTGAAACAACTAATAGAAAGGTAATTCTTTATTTATAATATTTCATTCATGCTTTATATTGTAATTATGAAACCTATAACATGTCTTGTATATCTATTTTTTAATCAGAGTCATGATTGGATATCAAACATTGGCGGGTAGGCACGTGTCACTACGGAGGAAGCCTAGTTGGTTTTTTCCTTATGTAAGTAATTTACAACTGCATATTCTATTACAATTTGTAATTGTTTTTACAATCATTTCTAAAAAAATTCTCATTAGTAGGCTAACAAACAAGTAGGGAGCTATGAGTGTGGATATTATGTTATGAAACATATGTTGACCATAGTTTCAGTAGATATTGTGGATTCATGGGACGAGGTAATATAATTTTTTTTCAGTTACAATAATACTTATTATTGTAGGTGGTTGGGTAATGATTTATCTTATTTTTTTATGTTACAGTTATTCATTGATAGGGAACCATTCCTGCATGAGGACTTGCTAGACATCCATCGACGTTGGGCAAAATTTTTCGTTGAAATAAGTAATAGATAGTTTGTTTAGAATGACTTTAGATAGAAAAGAATATTAGTTTTATTTCATATGTTTCAAATATGTTATGAAGTTTTGTTGGTTAATAAATGAATTCTCTGACTTTTTGATAAATGGATTCTCTGGCTATTTCTGTGGTATTTGTATCTATCAGGTTTTGGTTGTATATGTGAAAACAATAAAGGTATTTAAAAAAAAAATTAAATCAATTGTGCATGAATCGATTTAAAAAGTTTTTCTACATCGGTTCATTTTACGATTTAAAATGATAATTTCTTCTATATCGGCTGTATCTAAATCGGTTGTAAAACCGATTTAAAAAGCCATTTTTAACCGATTTAAAAAGCCTTTTCTGTAGTGGTGAATTGGTAATCATATGCTGAAGGTTAAGAGAAAGTTGATTTCCCTCTTCCTTATGCTGTCTTTATCTCAATAATTCTTGATTATTATGATATAAATATGGAGAATGAAACTTTTGAAATTTTAAGGAGTTCTAATAGAGTAAATAACTCATATCTTCACAAAATGGGACTGGAATTAAGAGATAATTGTTGGACTCATAAGGATGCTACTGCTATCTAGATCCATAAGGAAAATCAAGAAAAAGCTCTTGAGAGTTCTGAACTGAAGCCATTCTCACAGTTTAAGAACCTTATGTTCTCTAAGTTGGATGGACTTTTAGAACTTCACTATGCCTCCCAACAATATAACAGAGAGCAATTTGAGTCTATCCACATACGTCTTGATGACTTTGAGGAAAGATTTGCTGCAATGGGATCCCCTAAGCAAGATTGAAGCTTAACTAGTTGTCTAAGATGACTTCTTTGAAACTATGTTTACTTAGTTTGATTGTTACTTGTATTGTGGTTGTTATGCATTTCATGTTGGTTTGTATTAAGACATATCTTCATGCTTGTATTTGCTATGTTTTCTTTTATGTAATGTGCTAGTTATGCTTCAATGTTGTGTCTTAGTGAAATCTCCCCATGTTTAGTAGTAATGTTTGCTGCATTTGCTAAGATCTTTATTCTTCCTATTTCTTTCTTTTTGGCTTCCATGCTTTATTTTGGTTTTATGTTTTTGATGATGGCCAAAGGGGGAGAAGGGTATGTTTTTGCAAATTGCAGGAATTAAATCATGGTGATAACTTGGACACACCTACAACACACAAGTTGTTCAAATTTATCAAGTCTTCATCAAGTGGTTGTCATCATCAAAAAGAGGGAGATTGAAGAAACAAGAAGAAGAATTACTCTTGTCCCCAAGAAGTATTAATAGAGTTTTGATGATTTAGCCTCTTGATGAGTGCAAAGTTGTAAAATGTATTTATATGTGTATGTATTTGTGGTTGTGTCATGCATGATTGATCTTTATCCTTAAGGATTTGATGGTGATAAGCTCTAAACATAAGACTTAAAGGATTAACAAGTGATAACATGTTTTTATAAGTCTAAAATTGAATTTAAGAAGAAATAAATGGTTAAAACATGGTTTTAATTTGATAAGAAGTGATAGTGATATGTTAAAGCTTTTGAAGAACTCAATCTTGTGTTTAAGAACAATTTAATCGATTAAATTAGTTTTGTAATCAATTAAATCCATTAAAAACGCACACACAAAAAAAGATGGAAAAAAATTGTTTTAACTAGTTATGGAGGTATGTAGTCAGTTACACTTTTTGTTTTAACTATGTAACCAGTTATATTTCAATGTAAGCAGTTACACAATTATGTAACCAGTTATATTTTTAAAAGTTGATTTTGTCCTGTATGAAAATAACTAGTTACAAAGTTATGTAACTAGCTATTTCAACTGACAGGAAATAAAACAAATGCGCAAATAACTAGTTACAAAGCAAAATAACTAGTTATTTCCATTCAAACTCCCATTTCTAGATTTTTAAGAATGAAATAATTGATTACAAGACAAAATAACTAGTTATTCTGGTGGGCTCTCTATAAAATGCGAACATTGATGGATCTTTTCATATGACTTAAAATCTCTAAACTTTTGTGAGGGTTTTTCTAGAGAGAAAACACATTATTCTTCATCACTACAACAAGTTTTGCATCAAAATCAAGAGCTCACTATGGATCATCATTGGAGATAAAGAAAAGTCATCTTTTGGTAGAATTTGTTTTGTGCTTCATTGTTTTTCATCCATCACAAATGAAGGTGATATCTAACCTTTTCTCTCTATATAATTTTTTGTTCTTGAGAAGGGTTGTCTCAATTCTCTCTTGTGGTAGTGTTCCATAAGAAGAGGTTCAAGTTTTCTTGCTAGGTTTTTCAAGAAACTTGATCTTGTGATTGTATTTGTCTATAATTCTCTTGTTTGTGCAGTGTGTTTGTAAATAATTGAATTGCATAGTGATAATCCCAATTGCTTTGATTGGAAACTGGATGCAGATCATAGCGGTGGTGATCGAATCAGTATAAATCTTGTGTGTGCTTTTCTTTCCTCTACCTTTTCTCAAGTATATTGAATCTTGATCTCTTTATTGATTGCACATAAACTCATGAGGATCTTGTTCATGGTTGCATAGTAAAATCAAGATAATTGTTCTAATTCTACATCATCCATATAACCAAATCAAATTGATTCAAAGTTTTTCAAAATCTAGTTCTTCATCTTTGAAAAGGTTTTGGAGATTCTTGAAAATTTTTAAAGATCCAATTCACCCCCCTCTTGGATATTCAACAAATGTGATGTTCTTTATCGCGTGAAAGGAATTTAAAAACCCATGTTTTTTTTATCATTCCTTAAATTAACATTGCCTATTTTTGCAACAAACTTAACTAATAGATATTTTCGGGGTAAAGGGTGTCACAACCATTAGTGTTCTTGACTATACACCCACCTTTGTTGAAGGAAACATCATACCCATTATCACACAATTGAGTTATGCACAGTAAATTGTATTTAAGTCTTTCAACAAACAAAACTTTATCAATAGAAGGAAAAGGATTTTTATCAATTTTACCTATTCTCATTATCTTGCCCTTCTGATTTTCTCCAAAAGTGACCCACCCACTAGTCCTTGGTTTGAGGTCTTAAAACATAGACCTTTCTCCTGTAATGTGTCGTGAGCAACCATTGTCTAAGTATTATGACTGAGGTATCTTTCTTATTGTCAAGCAAATCTACAATAGGAATTATCATATTTTCCGGTATTCAAATGGACTTGGGTCCTTTCTTGTTAAATTTGAAACATCTAAATGCTTTTTGTTGAGGTTTGTGAATACACTTGGACAAAGAATGTCCAGCATTTCCACAATGTTAACAATAAGAGGAACTAGAAAAACTATCATTCATTGTTTTCTTCCCCTTGTAGCCAATACTAGACTTGTCATGTGGATTTCTTTTGCTCTTTAAAACATTTTCAAGATTTTTAGTCCCATTGACAAACTTGGCTAGACTTTCTCTTAGAGCCACTATCTCCTTTTGAAGTTCTACTACTTCATCTAGAGGTTTTTCTTCAGAGAAGTCTTTGGCCTTTTTAGCCTTAAACTTCTCTTTTTGTATGTTGAGTACTTCCTTTTCTTTCTTTAAAATGTCAAACACTTTAGATAATTTTGAAAACTTCTTTTTCAAATCCTTATACCCAGCAAAGAAAACAGATGAGTTTGAAAGTAGTTCATGATATACTTGTTGAAGTTTATATTAGTTTTCGAGATTTACCTCATCATCCTCATGGTCTGATTTAGAGGATGTGTTAACCATCAGGCATATATGTTTGCTTGTTCCTCTCCTTCTTCTCTAGAAGAAGACAGATCAAGATCTTTGCATGTTGCCATAAGACCTTTCTTCTTCTTGAAGATGGGCCTCTTCTTCTCCAGATCTAGACATTCAGACGTGAAGAGTCCAGGTTTCTTGCACTTGTAGCATATCGCTGAACTCTTATCTTTAGAGTCCTTTGGAATCTTCTTCTGGTAGTTTCTCCATTTGGAACCACCTTTCTTCTTCCATATAGTGTGGATCTTCCTTAAGATAAAAAAGATCTCATCTTCATTGGAAGCTTTTTCTCCCGATTACTTTTTCAAGGATTCTTCAATGGCAAAGGCTTTGGACGATGTTGGCCTATGTCCCTTTTTCTTCACCTTTTGGGATTTCAAAGCAATAGGCTTGCTTTTCTTCAAGTTCTCATCCTCCATAATCTCCAACTTGTGGATTCTAAGAGTACCTTAAAATCTTCAGGTCCTTGGCAGTGTGTAGAGCTGTTACCTATGGTCTCCACTGTTTAAGCAAGCTTTGAAGAATTTTTTCAATTTGATCTTTATTATCATAAGTTCTACCTATAGACCTTAGGTTGTTTATGATGGTTTGGAACTATCTGAATATTTGTTCTATGGTTTCATCAGGCTCTAGCTTAAATAGCTCATATTGGTGCACAAATCTGCTTATCTTGGAATCTTTAACTTGTGAGGTTCCCTCATAAGCTAAAGCCAAAGTGTCCCACATCAACTTAGCAGACTTAAGACTATGAACTTTCTCATATTTAGCCTTTGACATGGCACACATGATAGAGTTCCTAGCCTTAGAGTTTAGAAGATACCTAGTTTTGTAATACTACGTTCTACATGTTAATATGATATGCATCAAAGAATGTAATCATTTTTTTTAATAGTCGTAATTTTTCCCTTTCAAGAATGGAGGCCTATTGACAGTTTGTCCTTTGTTTTCCATAGTTCTTGTAGGATTATTTCTACCCTTGCATTGTTAGATGCTCAATCCCTAGGGGCTGAGCTTTGATACCAACTAAAATAAACAAAAGAACACACAAGAAGAGAAGGTTGAATTGTGTGTTGTGTATTTTCAAAATCTTTTTCGCAAAATTGGTTTTTGTAAGCATTATTAAAGATCATCCAATAAAAATGATGTAAGGAACAAAGGATAGGGACAAAAGATAACACATGTAGACATTTTATACTAATTCACTCTTAACTAAGAGCTACGTCTAGTCCCTTCAACCTGAAGTATTCCACTAAGCAAACTATGTATACAACAAGTATTCTCTAAATCTCTTCAGGCTTTACAATAAAATAATCTTCACCTAAGATTATTTCAACCTAAGTATTCTTTAACACTAAGCCTCTCCAGGCTTTCATAAATATTGTACTCTGAAAAGATAACTCACAATGGTGAGCTTTACAAGTTTAAGCACAAATACAAGATAACTTTATGTGTACAAAGAATATGAAAGTTTTAAGTTTAGAGAGATCTTCCAAAGAGTAATAGAATTTTTGCACAAGCTACATAGCTTCGTTACTTTGTTCTTCATTCTTGTGACTTCTTGTAAAAGCTTAGGAAAATATTCAATGTGAGATAGAGCTTCTTCTTGTTTTGAGTGCATTTAATGTACGAGATAACATATCATAAAAAGTTGAGGAGAAAGATTCTAATGCTGCTTGTAGTAGTGGCAGTTTATACCAAAAAAAACTTTCTCTTTCCCCACATGCGTAAGGTGCTCTTAACTTTTATCTCTTTGTTAAACTACTTTGGTACTTCTTTTCATAAATTGACTTGCTTTTTCCACTTTGACTTGTACTAAGTGTTAGAGTTTTTTGTTGGATTTGAAACTTGCTTCACAACATTCGAAAAGACAAAGCATCATTGAAAACACTTAGTTGACTTTTGAGGAAGCATGTTAAGATTTCTTCTTTGTAGGATAACTTCATCTTGATATATAAGCGATATAACATATAAGGTCCTTTATAAAGCACATTTATGGTAAAATAGATTTTTGGATGCTTTTAAGAGATCATGTAAGGACGCTTCAATTATTATTATCTAAAAAATAGCATTGTACGCCTTGTTTAGCATATATATGGACACTCATGAAAATAAAGCAAATAAAACTAAGTTAGCACAAAGCAATAGTGTAGTGTTTATATAGACACTTATGGTCCCAAAACACTTAAGTCCTGCAAAACAAGAATTGTTAAACTATCACAAATTTTAATAGCCTTTATTATCATCAACACATTTTAGGGGTTAGACGCTTCATATGTCTTTGTTTCCAACCACGTTCGACATGACTTATAGCTCTTTAACCTTATTATTTCTATTTTAGGACTCTTGTTCCTTCTTTTACCATTAATAACTTCCTATGTGAGGCCTACTCGTTATGTTTTAGGATATTATTAAGTTTTGTAAGTTACTTTAGGTACTCATGTATCAAAATATTTACATTTTATTTAAGCAGCATTAAGACTTTATTTTAAAATGTTTGCATTTTCGTAAATGAAAATACGTATAAAAGGTAATGTCCTTTAGGGTGTTGTATAAACCCTTTTTAGATCAATTCATTGGTGTAATGTTTTCTATTATGGATCTTGATGTTCAGTTTTAATTTTAATTTTAGTGTTAATGTTAATCCTTTTCTCTCTTCTTAAATCTTGATTGTAAATTCTTTTAGGGTTAATGCTTTATAATTTGAATTTGAGTTTGCATTTTTGATGAATATTTTGAATACTTAATTTGACATGTCCTGATTATGATTAATAGGATTTGTGATACTTAATCATAGGCATGATTGAACTTTGTTTATCAAATTAATTTGGTGACTTATATAACACTTGATCTCTAACCTAAATAAATCATATTTTGAATGCTTAATTTAATAGACTATTTTCTAAAATAAATTGATGCTTAGTTAGTTAATTTTAGGATCAAGTAAGAATTTAATAAAAAATTAGGATAAATATTTAGAAAACTGTGATAGGCCCAAGTGGAATCCTAGCTAGTGGGTTAGTCAATTTAAATGATTTGATTTTCTCTCCTTTTAATTGTGAGTTATTTTCTTTAATACTTAAATGAAATTTTAAACCCTTCATTTTCTAACAATCATAATCGAGTGATAAAAATCAAAATCCTTATGAGACGACTATGATTATTGCTTTGTACTGCAAATTTTATTTGTTATTTGACTTGTGTACGTTTGTAAATCAAGATATACTTTTTCTTTGTTGAATTTCCTATTCATTAGCATGCATCACAACTCTTAACATGATTATAAGTAGAAGATAGAGGGCTAGTAGAATATGCTCTACAACACTTTGTTAGCAGTCCTCTCACTATGAAATGGCCACCATAAGATGAATTATGATAATGCCATAATGTTTGCTTTCCCTTTTCATGGGTGACACTCCAATCTTGAACAAATAAGGATCATCCCAAATATATTGCTTCACATCATTGTAAAACTTTTTTCTTTTAATTGGCATTTAAAACTTTTGGGACAATTCCTCCAGCTTTGAAGTTGGGCATATTATTAAACCATGACCTTATTTGCACCATAAATAGTTTTTCATCACATAATTCTTCAACAATCTCTTTTTCCTTATTAGCTACTTCTTCATTTTCAAGACTAGATAAGTGGTTAGTCACTTGATTCTCACTTCCCCTCTTATCTATGATTTCAATGTCAAACTCCTAAAATACTAACACCCACCTAATCAATTTAGGCTTTGAATCATTTTTTTCTCAACAAGTATTTAATTATACAATGGCTAGTGCAAACAATTATATTTGACCCCAACAAATTGGGTCAAAAACTTTTCCAATACAAAAACAATAGCTAACACCTCTTTCTCAATTGTTGATTAATTAATTTGATGTTCATTTAAAACCTTGCTAGCATAGTATATTGCATGGAAGACTTTTTCAAGCCTCTGGCCTAAATAGCACCTACATCATAATTGTTTGCATGATACATTAATTTAAATGGTAATTCCCAATTAGGGGCAACTATAATTGGTGTAGAGGTAAGTATATTTTTTTAGCAACCCAAAAGCAATTAATCATTCAACAAAAAAATCAAAAGAAATATCCTTCACAAGCAAATTGCACAGAGGTTTTGTAATCTTGGATAAGTCCTCGATGGATCTTCTATAGAAGCCTGCATGCCCAAGAAAACTCCTTACTCCCTTGACATTGAAAGGAGGTTTCAACTTCTCTATCACTTCTATCTTATCTTTATCAACCTCAATCCCTATAGAGGAGATCCATCTTATTGCAATGTGCTCTACAAATAAGTGTTGGAATGGAATCAATCCAGACCCAGCTATGTAAATGTGATATGAGTTTCACCTTTGTGCATCTCGATTAGGGATATTGACATATGTTGGCTATGAGTTGCATGTTATATTGGGGTTCATCATTTTGGCAATATAGGGCTTGATGTTGCGATAATGTTTTGATCTAATTGTCAGACACATTGTTCTAAATAATTTTGTTGTGGTTCTTTCCCCTTTCAAGCTTTTCATAGTTCGTTGATCTCCTCATGAAGTTAATGCAGCGCTTTGTCTTTTAGCTCTACAACTCCATTTTCTACCTTACTCTCACGAGCTTGTTGTAATATAAGTGAGATACTTTATAGAGCATCTAGAATGTCTAAGTCCATCTTATACGCTGTTGGATGAATTAATCATCTCACATTACCTTTAGGGGTGGTGCATATCAGCTCGAGTTGCTTATCTTCTAATATTGACCATTTTATGTGGGTATTGGATTTACCACATTCCCACAAAGACGCCAATGATCTGTTCGAGGTAGACGTGGTGTGTAAACACCCCGATGTTTTCCTTCTAATTAAACATGTATTATTAGTAGTATCATTATTGTTTTTTTTTGTTTTGTTTTGTTTTTAATAAAATGGTATTTTGGGGAAAAAGAAATATTGGACCTTTAAAATGGAGTTTTGTGATTAAAATGTTTTAAAAGTTTTAAAGACCTTTGTGTTGGGTTTAGTCTCCATAAGCCCACGTTATCTTTAAGAGTCCCTTAGGTTTCTTAAAACTTAACCCTTTCCTTTGTTCTCTTTTACCTCTTTGGAGATATTGTGCCGTTGGAGCCGTTGTAGTCAAGGAGTGAGGAGCCATAGGAAGATGTCATCGCACCATTCACATCCTCTTCAGAGATCGCCTCTTTCAAGGTAAGAGAGGAGTGAGTTATCTTGCTCATGAGAATGAACATGAATTGTGAGTAGCAGGGTGGGCTGTAGACCCTTATTAGTTGTGTATGTTATGTTTTAATCCCTTATATTTGTATTTTGATTTGATCGGAAGGATTATGAACACCCCAAAGCCTTTAATTTCTGTTATGGATTGATAAATGGTTGTTGGCTGTTCTTGGTGTTTTGCCCTTTTTGGGATTCTTGCAATTGAGTAATTATGTTTGGTTAAGTGTGTTCTCTGTTATTGTAATCATTGATAGGTTTAATCCATTCTATGATAGTCCTAATTGTGCTGGAATTGTTGTTATAGTGGTCGGAAGTGTTTGATGAGGTTTGGAAATCATTGGGAGGAACTTGAGTTTGTAAAAAAGCCAGATTGCAATGTTCTACACGTCGCAATTTGCTAAGCGAATCAAGGATTCACTGAGCAAAATAGGCATAGGGATAGGGGGTGTGTCCCTAGAAGGAAGTCACATGGTGTGTCCAAGGTGGACAACTGATAAGTATGAGGTGGACTATTGACATGTTCGAGATAAATAGTTGGTGTGGTGATGAACTCCTAAGAGTGTCAACTCTTTTGTATTTAGCAGGCCAAGATCTGAGTTCTCTCATGGTCGACTGGTACTCTAATGCAGCTGAGACCCGTGAAAAATGGATGGACACCTACAAAAAGCACTCTAATGCTCAAGTCAATAATAATTTTAACAGAGAGACGATGTATATTAAATGCTTACCTTCTACAATGATGTTGGTGGCTTATAGAGCTAGGTTCGATTCTCTGGCATAAGGGCCCATGACCATGTGTGGGCAATTATATTATATTAGTGTAGTTATAGGATAATTTTACTACATATCAAAATAAGATTCACTGTTCATGAATGGAAGACAATTTTTCAACTATTGGTATTGATTTGGTCACACTTTCATCTCCGACTCCCCAATATTTGAGCTTAGAAGCATTAATTGTTATATGGATTGAACTTAAGCCTATTCAATAATGGTATAGACTTTTTTGGTACACGCATGGTTCACATATAAATGAGGCTATTCAAGGTTTATGGTCACACAAAGGAATCAAGCCTTAAATTATTCTAGCCTGGTTGCGTCTCTGTATCACTCACTTTTTGGAAGACACGATTACTCACAAAAGTGATAAAAATAGAGATTGGTTGTAGTTGTAGAGATCGATACCCGTGTTGTGACAAAGATAATGAACTGAAGAAAGAGCATGGACACCGGAGGAAGACAAGAAGTTAATTGATTATATTACTAGATATGGCACTGGAATTGGCGCCTACTCCCAAGTTCGCAGGTAATAGCCAGAGAGTTTCTGTATTCCATTCAGCTCCCTTTATTTCATTTTTATCAACCAATTCAGGCGGGGAACAGAAATAGCAAATAATTTGATCAGGAACAAATTAAGCACCGAAGTATGTACTATCAATATAGTCGTCGATGTGGCTTTCATTTTTTCTTTTAGAGGTTGGTTTTCTGCCAATTTGTCGGGAAGCTTGAACAGAAAAATTGAGGGGGCCAAAATAAATTTGAACCAAAACATTCTATTCATATATTATTTTGCTAATATTTCATAATTCCATCTAATTTCAGTGACTTTTTCTATAGTTATGTGAAAAAAAAAAAACTTAAATAACTCATCATGCGTTAATTTTCTATCAAATTCTTCTATGTAACTACCATCATATATACCAAAATAATAATAATAATAAGTTAAAAGGAGACTTGTAGTAAAGTTGCACTAAAAAAAAATGACAACACATGGCATATCTACATAATATGTCAAATTTAGAGAAAAAATAAACATTCACACAATATAGTTCTTGTGATGGCATAGGCCACACCACATACTTTGCACAAAAGACCTCTTGCTGTGCAAGAAGTTGACTATCAAGGGAAGGTAAGAGAGAAAGATCAAATCAAATCACACGGTGAGAAGAATAAAAATTGATTATTGGATGTGACCACAAATGGTTTAAAACAAAATACACCAGTTATTTGATTTTTTTTTTTAAATAATCACATGACAAAAAATCTTTAGCATTCTCATAAAATTAATTCTCTCAATAGATATATGCCTTTGTTTCTTTATATATATATATGGGGAAGGATCAAATTATACCGATAAACTTATTACACAACTATATACCATTCAATAACTTTAAATTGGATAATTTTAACTCAAAATTCACTGTTGAATGAAAGTTTCTTTAACATAGATCACATGTACAAAATTTTATATTAATCTAAAATTATTTGATACCTTAAAATTAATCAAAATGGTCGTAATATGTATTTTTCAAACATGTATTAAAAATATGAATCGTTTGATTACCTTCTTATTGTTATTCAATTTCGACAAAAATTTGACAAAAACAATCTTGATAGTATGTAATTATAATTCAACAATTGGATTGATGAAAATTACATTCTATATCAAGTTACTGATGGTGTAATAGTTTGTGTAAGTTACACTAGTAAATTTGATCCCTTCCTTTATAAAATATTTGCTAATGTACACACTTATTTCTTAGTTAGTATATATTAGCAAATTAATACTACAATGTATCTTAAAATACACCATGGTGTAGCTTGCTAACGTATTCCAACTAAAAAATAAGTATATGTATATTAGCAAATGCTTGTGGATTTGCTAACATACACTACTTATTTTTAGTTGAAGGACGTTAGCAATCTATAATATAATATATTTTAAAATACACCTAATGTATAGCTTGCTATATACTCCAACTAAAAAAATAAGTATGTGTATATTAACAAATCCATATATATATATATATATATATAGCGGCTATGGCTCCCCCTTGTCCCTTAAAAGCTCTGCCCCTGGGTGGCTTATAGAGCTAGGTTGGATTCTCCGGCATAGGGACCAAAGGGTTACACGTGGGCAATTATATTATGTTTTAATGTAGCGAT
>CM014731.1:64280061-64313112 GCA_004329165.1 Spatholobus suberectus | reverse complement strand
CCATTCCCTTGAATGGTTCATAGCTTAGCATCTTCATACAGACATGGATGAGGACAATGCTGAATGCTTCTGGCAACAACACATGTTCATATGCGAACAAGAAGCATCCAGTAGTGGAGTCTCCCCAGACGACAAGGCTGACATCCCTACTGCACGAACTGTGAATTCACGTAGTGTCTAACTCGTGTCTTTCACTTTTCGAACACTTCAGTTGCCTTTGTCCGCCCACCGAATGAACATCCACTCCTTAGTGTAGAAACTTCTATTTTGTACACTATGATTGTTGCTCTCACCCACCCCAACACTTTCCAACCGCCCTACCTATGGACCACTCACTCCCTGCCCTTACCAACTCGTTGTACCAGACTTGAAACTTCTGGAAGCACCTCCTCCACCCACTCAAGTTCTTCCACCAACTCCTTCCCAACCACTGTCACCCACACTTCCACCGCCGCCTACTCCTCCTGGTTCCTAAGCCTTTGCAAGCCTTCCCATCTCTACTTCTGCCCCTTCTCCCATCCTCCCTGTTGACCTCGCTATTCAACAGTACGTTGCAAATCAATTTCAACCCATCTTTACTCTCCTTCACCAAATCCTACAGAACCAACAAGCACTCCTACACCCTTCCCAACCGTCCCCACCTCTCTCCTCCGTTGCCACCACAGTGACCATGATGATGCTCCCTTTTCTTTTTGTCTACTTTTTGCTAATGACAATAGGGGGAGATTTAAAGCGTTCTGTTTTGCTTTTTAAATTTAAGCTTTGTATGATCTTCCAGTACAATAAATACATGCTTTGATCTGATGTATCTCAAAGTGTTGCTCTCTTCGTTTGATCTTATAACTGTTAGATATAATATGCTTTGATACTTGGAATGTTCTAATATTTAGTATGAAGTTAAACTAATATACTTTATGCCTCAAAGCATACAAAACATGGCATATCAGACTCAGGGGGAGCATAGTAAGTCTTTCGAAAATTCTCTTATGCGCTTCTTTATATTCTAGCAAAAACTTAAAATTAATAAAGTTTGTCATCATAAAAAAGGGGGAGATTGTTGGAACCAAAGACGTAGAAGCGTCTAAACCCTCAAAGTTTTGAAGATAACAAACTTATTAATGTTCAAGTTTCTGCCTAAGGACTAATCTTGTCATAACAAACAAGCTACTCTTATATGGACCGTCCAGTAGACGTGCTAAAGAAGACCGTCCAGTAGACGTGCTAAAGAAGACTGTCCAGTAGACGTGCTAAAGCAGACCGTCTAGTAGAAATATAGAAGGAAACTGTCTAGTAAACAAGCTGAAGATGACCGTCCAAAGCTAAATCTTCTTTTGGAAGATATTCAATTATCAGATGCATTCAGACAAAAGCTTCCGACGACAAATCTTCTAACAGCTAAGTCTTATTTAAACATCCAATTTACTCATGTTCATATTCATCGAAACTAACATATTACCATGCCTATGATCTAATGTTCAAATTGTTTTAAAGCATTAAATGTAATCAGATTCATTCTAGTGCACAAGCGTAGCAAAACAATAAAGCAAGTCAACTTATCAAGTTGCCATGCTAAATGAAGAATGTTCAGAAAACCAGACTGCCAGCACAGTCCTATGCTTTCCGTTTTAGTGCAAGTCTAAAAGCTGCCACGCCTGATCTTTCTGAAAGCATGGTTTGCATGCCCCTCCTTGTATAATGAAGTAAAGTCTTCCTCAACGGATCTTTTTCCCTGAAGACTATATATATGCACACAAGGAAGAAGCAAAAACAGAAAACTGTGATACATGCTAATCTGTGAAAATCTTAATGAGACATCAAAAACTTCTATGCATTACCTAGAGGTGTCCATTGGACGATAGTGAAAAAGCCTTGTAAAAATTCTAAGTGTTTGAGCTTAATCTTTCAAATCCTCACTACACGAGTTGATACCTTTGTATAAACACTTGTTTGTGTTGTGAAAGCCTGGAGAGGCTTAGTGAAAAAGAATACTTAGGTTGAGCAATTTAGGGTGATTGCCTTGTAAAGCCTGAAGAGCCCACGAACAATACTTGTGTAACCTACGGTTGGTTAGTGGATACCTTCTAGGTGAAGGGACTGGATGTAGCTCAGGTTAAGTGAACCATATAAAAATTCTCTGTGTTATCTTTCTCTCTATCCCTTGGCTTGAAAACGTTTTCAAATTTATTTATATTGTTTTAAAAATATTTTAAATGCACAATTCAACCTCCCCTTCTTGTGCTTTTTCTATTTCAGACAAGAGAAAGGTGTATGTTCCAAAGCCCCAGGCCAAGAATGGTGGATGGGTCAACTTTGGAGGGAATCAAAAGGGAAAGATCACAAGCATAGGCACGATCGATAAGCATTCCTTCCCTTCCATTGAAAATGGTTTATGTTGAAGGATTTAGATAGCATCTACTGAGCATAAGTCAATTACGTGATAGTGGACACAATGTCTCCTTTGACAAAGACAAATGTACTGTCAGGAATCTAGATGGATCCATATTATTCTCTACTAAGAGGCAAAGCAATCTTTATAAGATTGATCTAAATGACCTCACAAATCAAAACGTATCATGTCTAGTATCCATCAATAAGAATCAATGGATTTGGCACAAGAAACTTGGACATGCAAGCTTGAGACTAATCTCAAAGCTAAATAAGCATAACCTCGTAAGAGGACTTCCAAATCTTGCTTACAAATCTAATATTCTTTGTGATGCATACCAAAAAGGGAAACAAGTAAAAAGCTTTTTGATTCAAAATATTGTTTCCACAACTAGACCGATTGAGCTACTACATATTGATCTATTTAGTCCAACTAGAACAGCCTCCCTTAGTGGAAAACGATATGGACTAGTCTTAGTGGACGACTACTCTAAATGAACATGGGTTATATTCTTAAAACACAAGGATGAATCTTATAAAACCTTTCTATCTTTTGCAAAAGAATCCAAAATGAAAAGATGTTTATATAGCTTCAATCAGAAGTGATCACGGAGGGGAGTTCGAAAACGAAAATTTTCAAGGGTTCTATGAGGAGAACGGAATTCTCCACAACTTCTCTGTACCACGAACACCACAACAAAATGGTGTGGTAGAAAGAAAGACTAGGTCATTGCAAGAAATGGCTAGAACCATGCTCAATGATAATTTCACTCCTAAGCACTTCTGGGCTAAAGCCGTAAACACTGCATGTTATTTACAAAATAGAATGTATATTAGACCTATTTTGAAAAAGACTCCTTATGAATTGTGGAAAGGACGAAAGCCCAACATATCATATCTTTATCCTTTTGGATGTCAATGTTTCATCTTAAACACTAAGGACAATCTGGGAAGTTTGATTCTAAGTGTGATGATGGAATATTTTTAGGCTATTCTGAAAACGTCCAAGGCTTATAGGGTTTACAACTCTAGAACCTTATCAGTTGAAGAAGCCATCCACGTGAAGTTCAATGACAATAACCTTGATAAAGAAATAAAAGCTAGACAATTCATTTGCAGATATGAAGCTAGAAGATACCAAACTTCCAACATCCAAAAATTAGTTGGATGATCCAAAAACAAAAGAAAAGGAACCAACTAGACGATATTGGCAAATGAAGATATATCATCTAGATGATCAAATTCTTGGAAGTATGCAAGATCATGTCAGGACAAGATCCACCTTCAAGAAGCAAGCTTAAACTGCTTTGATCTCCCAATTAGAACCAAAGACAGCAGACAAAGCTCTCCTGGATGATGGTTGGATCAGCGCCATGAAGGACAAACTTAATCAATTCGAACAAAACAATGTTTGGAAGCTAGTTCCTACACCCAAGGACAAGTCTATCATTGGAACAAAATGGGTGTTTCGCAACAAGCTAGACAAAGCTGGCAAAGTGGTAAGAAATAAAGCTAGACTTGTAGGTCATGGCTACTATCAACAAGAAGGTATAGACTTCACTGAAACTCTTGCACCAGTAGCTGGATTAGAAGCCATTCGCATCTTACTTTCATTTGCTGCTCATAGTAATATGAAGCTTTATCATATGGATGTAAAAAGTGCATTCTTAAATGGCCTAATAAATGAAGAAGTCTTTGTGAAACAACCTCCTGGTTTTGAGTGTGATACTTTTCCTAAACATGTTTTCAAACTCAAAAAGGCTTTATATGGACTTAAACAAGCTCCAAGAGCTTGGTATGAAAAGCTAAGTTTCTTCCTTTTAGAAAATTGTTTTACTAGAGGAAAAGTAGACACCACTCTCTTTCGCAAAGACGTCAAATCACATTTTATTATTGCGCAATATACGTGGACGATATTATATTTGGTGCTACTAATGACACTTTATGCAAGGATTTTTCTAAGATTATGATAGCATAATTCAAGATGAGTATGATGGGAGAACTAAAATTCTTCCTGGGATTGCGAGTAAAGCAGACTGGAAATGGCATATTCATACATCAAACAAAGTACGCCAACGAACTTCTCAAGAGGTACAAGATGAACGATGCCAAGGAAATGAATACACTTACGCATCTATCATCAGTACTTAACCTGGACGACACATCTAAAAAGGTACACCAAACTACATACCGAGGTATGATTGGGTCTCTATTATATCTCACAGCGTCCAGACCTGACATTATGTTTAGTGTATGCTTATGTGCCGATTTTTAGCCTGATCCTAGAGAAACTTATCTAACAGCAATAAAAAGAATCTTTAGATACTTAAAAGAACCATTAACCTTGGTTTGTGTTTCAAGTCAAACAAAGAATACAGGTTAGTTGGATTCTGGGATGCTGACTATGTTGGAGATAGAATAGAACGCAAAAGCACCAGTGGAGGATGTTACCTCATTGGTGGAAATCTAGTCTCCTGGACGAGCAGAAGACAAGGGACGATTGCCCTATCCACAGCAAAAGCAAAATATATCTTAGCTGCATCTTGTTGCTCACAAATTTTATGGATCAAGCATAAATTAGAAGACTACAATATCTATGAGAGTAACATTCCTATCTTTTGTGATAATACTGCTGCTATAAATCTGTCTAAAAATCCTATTTTGCATTCCCAAGCAAAGTACATTGAAATAAAACATCATTTTATAAGATATTATGTTCAAAAGGGAGTTGTCGATATTAAGTTTATTAACACTGAAAATCCAATAGCAGATATATTTACAAAACCCTTTCCTGAAGATAAACTCATCCATATTCGAGATCGTCTTGGTATGAATTTATAAATGAATAGTTTTATTCAATATGCCTTGACCGTCCAAGGACATGAGCATCCAATGTTTGTAGCATCCTATGGTTTCATAACGTCCAATAATTTATCCGTCCAGTTGCACAACTTTTCGCATTCCATAACAACTCACATTTATGTGTGCATAAAATATCCTCATCCGTACTTAATTATATTTCACTAATAGTGATTTGAAATAAATGTTTTATTCCCGTCTAAGTCACTTATGCATCGTATAACCCCATCGAAAAATGTAAGCGCTTGACTAACATTTATTGCACAACATCTCTCTCTTCGAAATTCAAAAAACCGCCAAAAGCAAAACCCTTCAGTTTCTTCATATACACTCAAACATCCTACCAAACACTCACCTCCTCTCAATTTGTCTAAACACACACACTCTCTCTCGAAAAAACATCTCAAACCCTAAAATCTCTTAAGCTCTAAAAAATGGCAATGGAGAAAGTCGATGCTACTATAAAGGCTGTGGCTCGTGTGGTGAGCCTAGACAAGGCTGTTGTTCTTATTGAAAGCCATTTCAACATTCAAGCCCTAGATGACATGGGTGTGAAAGTGAAGGACAACTTGATTTGATGTGGAATTTCAACTACTTCTACATGAACAAGATTATCTACCCAAAGCTTATTAGACAGTTTTAGAACTTTGCTAAATTTTTCAAGACAAACATCGTCAGCACCATTCCGGGAGTCAAGGTCACACTGAACCATGGCACTGTTGCCCAAGCCATTGGCTGTGAGCGAGCTAGGTCCTACATCAAGAATGGATGGAAGACAGCTTTGGAGGACATGACACAATTGACGTTGCACTGATGGGACCAGAAGGCGAAAGCCCAATCGAGTATAGTAAGCTAATAAAAGAAGGGAAGATTTTCCAGCAGTTCCTGAACAAAGGGATACTACATAAGGCTAGATCAAAGGACAACGTCACCTTTCTGCACAGGTTCACGCTGTTCCACATGATCATAAGCCAACAATTCAACTTGCCACACCTCATCCTGAGCAACATCTTTAGGACTATGAAAGGATGTGGAAAGCGTGACCAAATCACATATGCCGCTCTCCTGAACAAGATTCTCTGGCAACAGAATGCGTATCATGCCTTCTTTGCTCTGTCTGTTGGAGAGCAGAACCAGATTAAGATTGTGACACCCTTTACCCCAAAGCTAATTATTAAATAAATATTACGAAAATATAACATGCTTTCATTTGTGAAATAAAACAATAGTTTATAATCTTTTTCTTCACACGATAAAGGACATCACATGCATAACTCACATTTACTAAAATTCCATAAGATTGCGTTACTGATTAACCAAATCATGGTGGCACATAGTTGACCATACAAGTCCAAATATAATAAAATAAAATAAAATAAACCAATTTAAAAGTAAAACTATTAGTCTAAAGTTTAAAAGCTAAAATAATAAATAACTAAGACCCTGATGTCACATTACTATCAAAGTTGACAAAACCGTAAAGAAACTGTAAAATAAACTGCAATGAGGCCAATGCCCCTACTCTAAGACTCCTCCTCAAGGTCCTGCTGGACGTCACCTGTATATCACAGACACATATAGAAAACACCAGAAAACAAGGGGGTGAGATACATCTCACATCATGCTCAAAGTATGACAGTGGAGACAGGTAGAATACACATCACATACATATCAATTAACAGTAATTTGCAAAAACCAGAACGCACACAACATATGTAATGCAATGCCTAGCTTCTACTTCTGATGCACATGTGGTACCAACTTAAACTTGTCAGAAAGTAGACTAGGAGTAAATGCACGGCCATAAGAAGCGTCATCGGTACTGATGCCTTCGACTCTCGCACCCTCAACTAGTATGATATCCTCCAACGACTAGTCAGGGTTACCCAGTTTTGCCAGTATGCCCCGGCTCAATAGGATCAGTATGGACCATTGGAGTTTTCCCAATTGGATAACCCCCAAGGCTAGAGTTAGACAACCCATCACGGCCTCCACCAGCCAGATTCCTACATACTTTCCTCATCACATAACTCAAATGTTATGATGCATGGTCACATACAATACTTACAAATTTTCACAGGCTTTCATCATGAAACATTAACACAATTTCATATCATACTCAATTTTCTCAAAGTAAACAACAGTCGCACAATATAAACTTAACAAGGCATAAAAAGAAACAACAATGAGTTTAAAACTGCAAAAAAAGGAGTTCATAGGCATAAAGAACGAAATAGCCGAAATCGTATCTACTCGTTGTGCCAGCAACGAATCCGCTTGGGAGGCTATATATCCCGCCTGGCAGGTCTGCGCCGCAAACCAACCCACCCAGCGGGTTGTGAACCCCGTCCAGCGGGCCCACGTCAGGACCCAACCCGCTCGGCGGATTGTTTATCCCGCCCGGTGCCAATACGGAGTGTAGTTTTCAACGAAAGGTCGCCCAGCGGCTATCTAACCTCGCCGGGTGGATCCAAGATATAGATTTTAAAAGACAATCCATGATAATCCATATAAATTAAACATAGAATTTTCATAAAGCATATTAATAATTTGGGGAAAATCGCATTGCCCTTTGCACGTACACAACCATATAATTCACAAATAATTGGGGTCTAGGGCCAACCCTTCTACCCACGACCAAAGTCATACCCATGAGCGAGATAACTCACTCCCCCCTTACCTTGAAAGAGGTGATCTCCAGCAAGAGGATGCGAACGGTGCAGCAGCGTTTTTCTAAGGTTCCTCACTTCTTGACTGCAAAGGCTCTGACGGCTCTGTATCTCCAAGGAGGCACAGTGAAAGAATAAGGAAAAGGATTAGGTTTTCAAGAAACCTAAGGAATACTTAAGCTAACTTTGGACTCATAAAACTAAGCCTAATAAAAGGGTTTTAAAACTTTTAAAAACATTCTAATTATAAAACCCTAGTTTAAAAGCCCAATATTTCTTTTTCTCAAATATCATTTATTAAAAACAAGGCAAACGAATAATAATAATAATAATAATAATTAAAGGAAAATATTGGGGTGTTACAATTCCCCCCTCCTTAAAAGAATTTCGTCCTCGAAATTACCTGAAGCAAACAACATTGGATAAGACTTCTTCATCTGGCTTTCTAACTCCCAAGTTGCACTATCTTCTGTGGCTCCTCCCCAAACAACCTTGACCAAGGGAATTTCCTTTCCTCTTAGCTGTTTCACCCTTCGGTCCTCAATTCGCAATGGCAATGCCTCAAAAGTCAGGTTCTCCTTCACTTGGATATTATCCAACCCAATTATATGTGACGGATCATGAACATATTTTCTGAGTTGGGAAACATGAAAGACACTATGAAGGTTTGAAAGAGACGGAGGTAAAGCAATTTGATAGGCGACTTCACCGACTCTCTTTAGGATCTGGAAGGGACTAATGAAACGCGAAGTAAGTTTACGAGACTTCAATGCCCGACCAACCCCAGTCCACAGAGTGACTTTCAAGAACACATGATCACCCTCCTGAAATTCAAGAGCTTTCCTTCTCTTATCATGGTAACTCTTCTGCTTACTCTGAGCTGTCCTCATCTTATCTTGGATCATCCTAACTTTTTCAGTAGTCTGTTACACCACCTCAGGTCCTAAAATGAGGTTCTCACCTGGTTCTAACCAACATAAAGGTGTTCTACATCTCCTCCCATACAAGGCTTCATAAGGTGTCATCCCAATACTAGAATGGTAACTGTTGTTATAGGTGAACTCTATAAGAGGTAAGAAACTATCCCAACTACCACTCTGCTCTAACACACAGGCCCTCAAAAGGTCTTCTAAGGATTGGATGGTCCGCTCAGTCTGACCGCCCGTCTATGGATGGTAAGCTGAACTCAATCTAAGCTTAGTCCCTAGGGCCCTATGCAAACTCTCCCAAAATCTAGAGGTGAACCTAGGGTCTCTATCAGAAACTATGCTTGAAGGCACACCATGCAACCTCACAATCTCACTAATGTATAAGGTAGTTAACTTCTCTAAAGGGTATCTAATGTTAATTGGAATAAAGTGAGCAGATTTGGTTAACCTATCCACTATTACCTAAATCGTATCCAACCCTTTGGGGGTTCTAGGCAAACCCACCACAAAGTCCATGGATACTATCCCACTTCCATTCAGGAATGTCCAAGGGTTGCAACATACCTGATGGCTTTTGGTGCTCAACCTTAGCTTTCTGACACACTAGACAAGCATACACAAACTCAGATACCTCTCTCTTCATACTCGGCCACCAAAACATTTTTTTTAAGGTCCTGATACATCGTTGTGGCTCCTGGGTGGATGCTCAGACCACTCCTATGGCCTTCCTCTAAGATCATCTTTTTAAGCTCTAACACTCTAGGTACACAAATCCTATCCTGAAATCTAATGACTCCATCCGTTCCTACTTTAAAGTTACTCTCCTTACCTTGGGCTATGGACTCTAACTGGGCTAGCAAAAATGGATCGAATTTCTAACCTTCTCTAATCTCATCTATCAATCCACTAGCCACTCTCAGCATACCCAGCCTTACACTCATAGGGGTAACCTCACATACTAGGCTCATGTCTCTAAATTGCTCTATGAGGTTCAACTCTCTTACCATCAACGCGGACATCTGTAAGGACTTTCTACTCAAGGCATCAGCCACTACATTGGCTTTACCTGGGTGGTAATTAAGCTCAAAATCATAGTCCTTAAGAAACTCTAACCACCTCCTTTGTCTCATGTTCAATTCTTTTTGATCAAACAGGTACTTAAGGCTCTTATGATCACTAAAGACTTCAAACCTAGAACCATACAGGTAATGCCTCCACAACTTAAGCACAAATACTACCGCTGCCAACTCTAAATCATGGGTAGGGTAATTTCTCTCATGGGTCTTAAGCTGCCTAGATGCATAAGCTACCACCTGCCCCCTCTACATAAGCACACCACCTAAGCCCATCTTAGATGCATCACAATACGCCACAAAAGACTTGCTCGGGTTGGGCAAAACTAAAACAGGTGTGGATGTCAACTTCCTCTTAAGCTCTTAGAAACTATTCTCACATTGGGTATCCCACACAAAGGCTTGACCCTTACGTGTCAACTGAGTCAAAGGCATGGCTATCTTAGAAAATCCCTCTATAAACCTCCTATAGTATCCTGCTAAGCCCAAGAAACTCCTAATCTCAGAAACTGACTTAGGGGCTTCCCACCTTAACACAACTTTTATCTTAGATGGGTCTACAGCTATCCCTCCTCTAGATATGACATGTCCTAAGAAGCTAACCTCATCTAACTAGAACTCACACTTGGACAACTTAGCATACAATTGCTTGTCCTTAAGGGTTTGCAGCACACCTGTCAAATGCTCAGCATGTTCCTCTCTAGACTTAGAATACACTAGGATATCATATATGAAGATCACTACAAATCTATCTAGATAGGGGTGGAAAATCCTGTTCATGTAGTCCATGAACACACCAAGTGCATTGGTCACGCCAAAGGGCATAACTAAGTACTCATAATGACCATACCGTGTCCTAAAGGCAGTCTTCGGGATGTCCTTAGACTTCACACGGATTTGATGATAACCTGATCTTAAGTCTATCTTACTAAACACGCAGGCTCCTACCAACTGGTCCATAAGGTCATCTATCCTAGGAAGAGGATACCTATTCTTAATCGTCACCTTATTCAATTGACGATAGTCTACACACAACCTCATACTCCCATCCTTTTTCTTTACTAACAAAACTGGCGCTCCCCAGGGTGACACACTAGGTCTTACAAACTGTTTCTCTAACAAGTCTTCTAACTGTTTCTTAAGCTCAGCTAACTCTAAAGGAGACATCCTATAAGGTGCTATAGATATAGGCCCAGTTCCAGGCACTAAATCTATGGAAAACTCAACCTCACGCTCAAGGGGTAGACTAGTAACATCTTCTGGGAATACCTCAAGGAAATCTCTCACTACAGGCACATCTCTAATCACAACCTTGCTCTCGAGTTTCAGGGTGGCTAACATCACATACACTTAGGCGTTCTCCTTCAAAGACGCCTTTACCTGGTTGGCGGTAAGGAATCCCGTATCCTCACTTCCAATTGGCTTACCAAACACAATAGATTTGTCAAAGCAGTTTAAGAGGACATGATTGGAAGATAACGAGTCCATACCAAGAATAACATCTAATTGATTAAGAGGCAAACAAATCAAGTCAACCATAAACTCTTTATCAGAAATCAACACAAGACAATTTAAATAAACATTAGAGGTAATGATGGAACCACTAGTAGGGGTATCAACAGTTAAGTCAAATTTCAAAAAGGACACAGGTAATTTCAATTTTTCAGCACAAGTATAGGATATAAAAGAATGAGTTGCACCAGAATCAAAGAGTACAACTAAAGGAGTTTCGCTTATAAGACATGTACCTTGAATTAAGTCATCAGACTCCGAGGCTTCAACACTACTAAAAGCAAAGACTCTTCCCATGGCCTTCGGTCGACTGGCTTGCGAACTCTGACTTCCACTGCGCAGCTCCTTCTTAGGATTAGGACAATCCCTTCCAATGTGCCCTTTCTGTCCACAATTGAAACATGTCACCTCCTTGTCCTTGCACTCGAATGTCGAATGATCAGGTCATCCACACTTCTTGCATCTCTGTGGGGTAAAAAGGGCTGATCCCCTACTAGCACCACTAGCAGGCTAACTCGCTATAAGCTTCTGATTACTGAAACGGTTACCAGATGGAATCGAGTATGGCTTCCCACGATTCTGGTTACCGAATTTCTTCTCACGAAGGGGACCCACACTTTTGTAATGTGCTGCTCTTGCCCTGTTGTCTTCATCGTAGATTCTGCATATATTCACCAATATAGGAAATTGGCGAATCTCCTGGTAGTTGATAGCTTGCTTAATCTCAGGTCGTAGCCCATTCACGAACTTTACGCACTTAGAACGCTCTCTAGCTTTGTTATGGTAATGAGGAAAGTACCTCGATAGCTCCTCGAATTTGGCTGCGTACTCAGCCACGGTCATGTTGCCCTGCTTGAGCTCTAAGAACTCCATCTCTTTGCGATTACGGACATCCTCGAGAAAGTACTTCTCCAAGAACACCTCTTTGAAGACTTCCCAAGTGATGACTCTATCTCCAACTTCCAAGCGTTGACGGGTATTCTCCCACCAATACTCGGCCTCCTCAGTTAGCATGAAGGTGCCAAAAGTCACCTTCTGAGCATTTGTGCACGCCATGGCCCAGAATATCTTTTCGATTTCCCGTAACCAATTTTGTGCACCATCAGGGTTGTATCCCCCCTTGAATGTTGGTGGATTATTCCTTTGGAACCTATCCAGCCCATGAAACTTAGCAGCTCCATCCTCTCTATTCTGATTCCTCCCCACAGCCTGAGCTAAGGCATGAAGAGCATCAGCAATAACACGATCGTTCTTACCAGCAGCCATTACTTCCTGCACAAGCAAGAAGTAATCAACCACAACACACAAATTCAACAAATAAACCATAGAGTACACATAGAAACACAATGGATACATAACACACAAAGCTGAACGAATCGACCTACTCTTAAACTCAAATTTTACTCGCCATATTTCCCACCTACATTGCACGAAGTATTGAGGTGGCCAGTCTCAATATTCCATGACAAGGCAGTTAGGATTTATGGCATAGGAAACAACCAAAAATAGTTAGTGTAACTCAAACAACATCGAACAACTCCTCAGAGTACACATAGGAAACATAGAAGACACATAACACATAGGTCAGAAAGATCGACCTGCTCTGATACCACTTTGTAACGCCTGGCCGCTTTCAGGATCTGTGATTATCCCCACAAACCAACACAAGACTTTTCAGCGTGCTTTGTCCTCACTCACATGCTTCCCGGGAAACTTCCTAGTAGGTCACCCATCCCTAAATTGCTCCAAGTCAAGCACGCTTAACTGTGGAGTTCTTAAGTGATAGGCTACCGAAAAGTAGATGCATCTTGTTGGTATAGGTAGCACTTATTAATTCCTTTAAGCTATCCTCAATTGTACAGTCCTATACCTGCACAGCCTCTAGATCCCTCTTATTCGGGTATGTATTCGATTCATTCATGTACCCCTCCCGCTAGAAGCTTGCCAAGAGCCGCTCAATGTCCGTGCCTCATCTCTTTTGCACCGGCGATCACTCCTCGCCCTCGTCAGCGCCCGTGATGTTACATGCCCACCAGCTTCCGCTTGGTTCGTCCTCAAACCACACCGTACTGGGAAAGAGGCCTACTCTGATACCACTTTGTAACACCTGATCGCTTTCAGGATGAGTGACTGTCCCCACAAACCAACACAAGACTTTTCAGCGTGCTTTGTCCTCACTCACATGCTTCCTGGGAAACTTTCTAGTAGGTCACCCATCCCTAAATTGCTCCAAGTCAAGCACGCTTAACTATGGAGTTCTTAAGTGATGAGCTACCAAAAGTAGATGCATCTTGTTGGTATAAGTAGCACTTATTAATTCCTTTAAGTTATCCTCAACTGTACAGTCTCATACCTACACAGCCTCTGGATCCCTCTCATTCGGGTGTGTATTCGATTTATTCATGTACCCCTCCCGCTGGAAGCTTGCCAGGAGCCGCTCGTTGTCCGTGCCTGATCTCTTTTTCACCAGCAATCACTCCCCGCCCTCGTCAGCGCCCGGGATGTTACAAAAATTCTCAGTGGTGGCCACAGATTTACACAATTATCGTTTGGACGCAACAACGTTGCACAGATGAAGGCTGGTTTTGTGCTGAAGCCCTTGGAGACCACAACTAAACTAGTGGACACAAAAGAAGAGGTTGTTGAGATGGCACCTTAGCAGATAGAAAAGCTAATCATCCAGCATGCTGAGCTGATGGACAATAAGGAATTGTTTATCAATCCTATTATTGCCAGACCGTCCACCAAGAGGAAGTTGTCCAAGATGCAGATGACCAGAGTTACAAGGTCCAAGACCTAATGACCTCCAGCTCCGCTTGTTCCTCTTGCAGCTGTTCCTATCGTTGCCTTTGCTCCTCCACCTACTCTAGCACTAGCTCCTGGCAAGAGACATTTGATCGTCAATTTTGACAATGAAGACAACGAGCCCATTGGCGAGCTTGTCAAGAAGCAAAAAACTGCCATGGTTGTTGTTCCTGCGCAATCACAACTACTAGCCGTCCAACCATTTACTCCATCCAAACGACCAGCAGAAGCACTACCAGGGGAAGCACAGTCCAAGAAAAGTAAGCTTTCCACTCCTGATGCTGATGAACCTGCTAGTGAACTTGTTGAATCAATGTTTGTTGAACCATCTGAAACACTCACTCAAACACAACTCGAAACACAAGCCATACCTGAACCAAACATGCTGCTACCTGGTGACAAAGGTTACACTTGCACCATCCCCACCCCTAGCATCTCTAAGTTACATCTCTCCATCAAACCCCCTAAATCACCTTCCTCCTCTGCCATCATTCCCATCCCTACATCTTTCACCCCTCAGAAACTTTGGAGCAAATAAAAAAGAAATGGCCTTTTCTTTTTGTTGAGGGAAACCAACAAAACCTTATAGACGACAATGCGATTATTCTGCATCCAGAACTTCCTAAGCCAAACTTCAGCTTTGATTACTCCTCGATTCATATGGACAAATACATGGAGGACTATGTTCATCAACCGTCTGAAGCTTATCTGGCATTGCCTCCTAGAGCTATAGAACACTTGCCGCTCAAGCAGTTTATCAGACGGAGGTACCCTAGACTTGTATGACCTTGGCGCTTTAATACCCATCCTCTTGGAGTACTTCCACACAGAGTACCTCTAATAGATGACACTGAGCAAGCACTGCAACAACGAAGACTAGGGGACGAGCAAACCGTCCATCTAAGGCATGTAGATTTGAAGTTTAGGCCAATGGATACAGAAGAAGATGGATTCTTTCCATCTGCCTTTGAGCACATGTTTTGTAACATTCTCAAAGGTTCAGCGACCTTGAAGCATCAACTTTTCATCCCTCACTCATAACACATCCGACCTTCCACATCCATCCGAATCCAACTAGATCAACTTTGCCCAAGGTTGCCAATCATAGATGTCAACCGCAAAAAGAAGAAGACTCTGACCAAGGCACCGTCCTTGCCTCTGCCGTCCAGAGCTGGATTTCAACAGCATCCAACCCATTCCCTTGAATGGTTCATAGTTTAGCGTCTTCTTACAGACATGGATGATGTTGAATGCTTCTGGCACTAACATATGTTCATATGTGAACAAGAAGCGTCCAGTAGTGGAATCTCCCTAAACAACAAGGCCGACATCCCAACTACAACGAACTGTGAATTCACGCAGCGTCCAACTTGTGTCTTTCACTTTTCAGACACTTCAATTGCCTTCGTCCGTCCACCAAATGAACGTCCAGTCCTTGGTATATAAACTTCTATTTTGTACACTATGATTGCTACTCTCACCCTACCCATAGACCACTCCCTGTCCATACCACCTCGATATACTAGACTTGAAATTTCTGGAAGCACCTCCTCCACCCACTGAAGTTCTTCCACCAACTTCTTCCCAACCACCGTCACCCACACCTCCACCGCCGCCTACTCTTGGCTCCTAAGCCTCCGCAAGCCTTCCCATCTCTACTTCTGCCCCTTCCCCTATCCTCCCTGTTGACCCCACTGTTCAACAATACGTCGCAAATCAGCTTCAACCCATCTTTAGTCTTCTTCACCAAATTCTCTAAAACCAATACGCACTCCTACCACCTTCCCACCTTCCCCATCTCCTCCTCCGCCGCCACCACAGTGACCATGATGACGCTTCCTTTTCTTTTTGTCTGCTTTTTGCTTATGAAAAAAGGGGGAGAATTAAAGTGTTTTGTTTTATATAGTTTTTACTTTTATATTTAAGCTTTGTATGATCTTCTAGTGCAACAAAATACATGCTTTGTTCTGATATATTTCAAAGTATTGCTCTACTTTTGTTTGATCTTATAACTGTTTATAAGACTATGATTATTAGATTTAAAATGCTTTGACACTTAGTATGTTTTGATATTTGGTACGAATTTAAACTAATATATTTTATGTCTTAAAGCATACAAAACATGGCATATCAGACTCAGGGGGAGTATAGTAAGTCTTTCGAAAATTCCTTTATGCGCCTCTTTACATTCTAGCAAAAATTTAAAAATTAATAAGGTTTGTCATCATCAAAAAGGGGGTGATTGTTGGAACCAAAGACGTAGAAGCATCTAAACCCTCAAAGTTTTGAAGATAACAAACTTATTAACGTTTAAGTTTCTGTCTAAGGACTAACCCTGTCACAGCATCCAGATCTAAGAAGTCCAACACATAAGAAATAAAGTCAAAACAAACAAGTTACTCTTATATGGACCGTCCAGTAGACATGCTAAAGAAGATCGTCCAGTAGAAATACAAAAGGAGACCGTCCAAAGCTAAATCTTGTCTCTTAGAGTAGATTCAAATATTAGATGCATCCAGACTAAAGCTTCCAATGACAAATCTTCAACGGCTAAGTCTTATTTAAACATCCAATTTACTTATGTTCGTATTCCTCGACATATTACCATCCTTGTGATCTAACGTTCAAATTTTTTGAAGCGTTAAATGTAATCAGATTCATTCTAGTGCAAAAGCACAGCAAAACAGATAAAGCAAGTCAACTTATCATGCTACCAATCCAAATAAAGAATGTTCAGAAAAGCAGATCGTCACACAGTCTTGGGCTTTCTGTTTTAGTGCAAATCTAAAAGTTGCCACTCTTGACCTCTCAGAAAGCATGGTTTGCACGCCCCTCCTTGTATAATGAAGTCAAGTCTTCCTCAATGGATCTTTCTCCCTGAAGACTATATATGCACCAAGGAAGAAGCGTAAGAAGATAATTGACAAGTGCTAACTGTAATGCCCAGCCGCTTGCAGGATTTGTGACTGTCCCCACAAACCAACACAAGACTTTTCAGCGTGCTTTGTCCTTACTCACACGCTTCCCGGGAAACTTCCCAGTAGGTCACCCATCCCTAAATTGCTCCAAGTCAAGCACGCTTAACTATGGAGTTCTTAAGTGATGGACTACCGAAAAGTAGATGCATCTTGTTGGTATAGGTAGCACTTATTAATTCCTTTAAGCTATCCTCAACTGTACAGTCCCATACCTGCACAGCCTCTGGATCCCTCTCGTTCGGGTGTGTATTCGATTCATTCATGTACCCCTCCCACTGGAAGCCTGCCAGGAGCCGCTCATTGTCCATGCCTCATCTCTTTTGCACCGGCGATCACTCCCCGCCCTCGTCAGTGCCCAGGATGTTACATGCCCACCAGCTTCCGCTTGGTTCGTCCTCGAACCACACCGTACTGGGAGAGAAGCCCTGCTCTGATACCACTTTGTAACGCCCGGCCGCTTGCAGGATCTGTGACTGTCCCCACAAACCAACACAAGACTTTTCAGCATGCTTTGTCCTCACTCACACACTTCCCGGGAAACTTCCCAGTAGGTCACCCATCCCTAAATTGCTCCAAGTCAAGCACGCTTAACTATGGAGTTCTTAAGTGATGGGCTACCGAAAAGTAGATGCATCTTGTTAGTATAGGTAGCACTTATTAATTCCTTTAAGCTATCCTCAACTGTACAGTCCCATACCTGCACAGCCTCTAGATCCCTCTCGTTCGGGTGTGTATTCGATTCATTCATGTACCCCTCCCGCTGGAAGCCTGCCAGGAGCCGCTCATTGTCCATGCCTCATCTCTTTTGCACCGGCGATCATTCCCCGCCCTCGTCAGCGCCCGGGATGTTACACTAACTAGTGACAATCTTAGCAGTACATCAAAAACGTTCTGTACATTAACTAAAAGCGTCCATTGGACGATAGTAGAAAAGTCTTGTAAAGATATTCTGAGTGTTTGAGCTTAATCTTTCAAATCCTCACTGTGTGAGTTGATACCGTTGTGTAAACACTTGTCTGTGTTGTGAAAGCCTGGAGAGGCTTAGTGAAAATGAATACTTAGGTTGAGCAATCTAGGGTGATTGTCTTGTAAAGCCTGAAAAGGCCACAAACAATACTTGTGTAGCCTAAGGTTGGTTAGTGGATACCTTTTGGGTGAAGGGACTACACATAGCTCAGGTTGAGTGAACCAATATAAAAATTTTCTGTGTTATTTTTCTCTCTATCCTTTAGCTTGAAAACATTTTCAAAATTGTTTATATTGTATTAAAAAGTTTTAAACGCACAATTCAACCCTCCCCTTCTTATGCGCTTTTTCTATTTTAGCCTCTGCCTCATTACCATACTCCTTCTTCGGTTCCTTACAGTTGTTGCTATAGTGGCTAGGCTTGTCATAGTTATAGTAGGTCACTATCTTGATCGTGCAGTTTCTTGCCAGGTGGGGTCCTCCACATTGGAAGCACCCAACAAGGTTGTTCATGCTAGAGATGGTAGAGTTAGAATTGAAACTCTTCTGTCCCAAAGAACTTCTATAGAATTAAGGTAGACAATAATAAGGCTTCTTCTTGTTGAAGATTTCTTTCCTCTTGTTCTGTTGTGTGTAACACCCTAAAGGGTATTATCGTAACTATGCCTAGATTTTTATGAACATGAAAACTTTAAAACATAAAAACACTATGCGAAAGCTGCTCATAAACATAAACAAATTTTTATACAAGAGTGATAAGAAAATACATACATGACTAATACAATTCAGCTATCGCCCAAGGACATCATACAAACATAAGAAAAAAAGTACAAAACTTAAACTAAAGCTAATTACGTCCTTCTTGCACGCAACTCCAAGCTCCATCAGCACACGTTTTCATTTGGTTCTTGAAAAAAAGGAAAACTTAAAAGAATGAGACAAATGTCTCAATGAGTGCTCTAAGGACTCTATGGCTGGGTTAGATTCTTCTACTCAAACAACTTTTATCACTTATCCCTTATGACTTTACTCTTTTTAGGTTTCTAATAAATCTATATATTTATGGGTGGATCTATAACTTTCAATTATCGATACCTCCTATTAAATTCCAATTCATTCTCACAACTATTAGACTGATTTATTCTTATCATTATCTTAGTATTTCATCCCTATTGACGCCTTTTATCTACAACTTACTCTAGCTAACTTGACATTCTTGTTTGGAATCTACCCTTCTTCATTTGATACTTAGAGTTATCCACTATGGTCAAATATAAGGCTAGTAATACTCTAGGATACTCTTAACATTCACCTTAACACACACAATTATATTTCTCTTGCTAAAATCACACTTTCTTAATTCTTCGAGTGAGAATTTACCTATCCTCTTTCTTATTCACGACTATTAGAACCCTCATAATACTATTCTACTATAACCTCTTTCATATCCCTAAGGTAGCAAAAACATCCATTCTTACTTAAGGTATAAACATACTTTATATCTTTCGCCTAATAGTTAGACACACATATCTCATTCTTTATCAAACAGGAACAACACACATGTGTAGCGCAATCACATACTCATATTAACACTTCATCCATTCATATCACTAGACACAATTACAGTTTTAACATATGTACAATATAACAATCAGTCATGAACAAAGGCACACAAACTTCACATAATCACAATATAGCCCAATTCAATGTATCACACTACAACAAGATGCACATGCATGCCATGTTCCTTAATATCTACTTCATGCACATGTAGTACCAATTCTAACTCAAGAAAGTAGTTTAGGAGTACATACTAGCCATAAGGAAGCGCCATCAGTGTACTGATGCCTTCGACTTAGCACTCTACACTAGATTGATATTCTTTGGTGACTAGTCAGGGTTACCCAACTTTCAAAATACACCTTGACTCCACAAGATCAGCATGAGTCATTGGGGTTTCCACACTAGCTATAATCACCCCCAAGGCCAAGTTAAACAACCTCTCAAGGCCTCCACCATCCGAATTCATACATACTTTCCACTACCACAATCATCTCAAATGTTATGATGCATGTCTTGTACAATGATATCAATGCATGTCTTGTACAATGCATACAAGTGTTCTTTTACACCTTTTATTCACAAACAAGTAAGTCCGATACTCGCCTCTCACAAATTAGGTCCTTCACAGATAAGATATCACCCGAGCCCATTCTCACCTCTCACAGGCTAGGTCACTCGTCACAATGATATCAAGTCATATCATATACCTCATAGCATGATACACATAAGCATAATATCACAAGTCACAATTTCCATGCAAGTAAACCAACATTCATAACATCACATACTCACTTCCCTTATCCCATATCATATTCCTATCTCAAAGCAATCTAATTGCTAGTCTCTTAATTTAGTTTTTGATTACCTAAGCTAGTCCTACTACCTTTGTACTCCAAAATACGCACACTTCACAGGGGACTCAATACGGATATGCTTAATGTAACATGAGCATGTTAGATCAACCAATTTTAAACGCTTATTATGGCTTAGTATTTGGCTTTATTGAATGTTTATTGACCTTAATATTGGTGTCCTAACTGAGTTTTGCATGTTTGGATTCAATTGGACTTTAATGAAAATCTTAATTAATTTTTGGATTTTTATGGGTTTTTATCTTTTGTCCTTGTTTGGGTCATAACGTAGGCTACAGAGATGTGTTTGAGGTGATCTTGGTGTCTATGGAAAGATAAGAGAAACATATACAACATTCATGAAGAAGTCTTTAGTTGATTTAGCCTAGATTATGGACAAAAATTGACTTGAAGTTGGACACGCTGCTTCCCTCTGACAGCCTGGCATAGGTGTGATATTTTGGGCATATCTTGATTTGTACACATTATTTTTAGGTGATTTTAAATCTATTAGTTAGCTAACATATAAGACTACAATTCTTATGAAGATTACAAAGCCTAATTCAATCATCTTCCTACTATTTTTTGCCCATTAACTTAACATTTCTATCAGGTAAGCATGGACGTGCTCACCACTCGACAATTGCAAAATTGTGATTTCCAAGCATAGGGCTTCCTGAGGCATCCCTATAAAGTCATGTTCATACTATCTAAATGTCTAATTACCTAACATTTTATTTAAAAAATAGGGATTTCCTATCAATCTAAGTCGTTCTCATTTAAGCCTAATCCTTTAATTCCTTATCCAAAATAGGGGAAACCCTCAAGTTAACCTAAACCCTCACAATAATCTCATTCTACCCTCAAATAGTCATATGTTCAATCGATTCACATTAAATTCATCTCAAGGGTTTGGGGAATTCTCATTCCCCTTCACAAACACAAATAGATACCCAAAACAATTGGGGTTTAAGGCCAACCCTTCTTCCCACGACTATTGTTACACCTAAGAGCGAGATAGTCTCACTCACCCCTTACGTTTTTAAACATTAATTCAATCTTATAACTCACCAATCGTCCATGATCTCAATAACTATTCAAAACCCCTAATCTTAACAATATAATTAAGATGGGCAAGGAGAGGGGAAATAACATAAATAATAAAGGTAAAGGCTGAGGAAGGGCACGAGAAACACTCATCTATGGAAGACCGCGAAGATAAGCTCTAGGGCTTGGGTCTTTAATCTCCTTCTTTTCCTTCCTCCTCCTCTTTTCTCTTTTCTTCTCACTTCTATTTTCTGACAGCTAACCCTAATCTCTCTTTATATTCCCTTTTTATAAAACTTAGGTGGGTTTGTGGCTTGTTGGGCTTAGTCCTGTATTAGGCCTTAGTTGCTCTCTTTAGGTCCTATTATTTCATTCTTAATTATTTTCAGGACTAAGATATTTATAACAATAATAATCCTAATAATAATAATAATCTAATAAGAGTAAATTACACTAACACCCCCTGAGGTTTTGTTAAATTTCACTCGGTACCCTCTTTTTTAAACCCTATACTAACCTTCCTTAATTGTTTGAAAAATATTACACTAACACCCCTTATATATTACATTAACCCCCCTTAATTGTTTGAAAAACATTACACTGTGTACCCCTAAAAGGGAGGTTGTTGTAAATGTTAAAAAAACAAGGGGTGTTTGTGCAATCACAAAAAATCTTAGGGGATGCCAATGTAATTTACTCTAATAATAATAATAATAACTCAGGTATCCTTTATCAAATAACATAATATTAGAGTCCTAAAAAGGTTTCCTTATGGTTTATTTCTAGTACTCAAAATTGGGCTGTTACACTGTGGACCTCCAGACTTCCACTGCGTCTGCCTCGCCTTAATGTCATCCTTGTAAATCCTACAGCGATTTACAAGTGTGGGAAATGAGGTGATCTCTATATAGCCAATGGCTTGCTTGATGTTAGGCCTTAAACCATTCTCAAACTTCGAGCATCTAGAATGCTCATCCATGCCTTCATGGAAATAATGACCAAAATTTGACAATTTGTCAAATTTTGCCGCATATTCCCTGATTGTCATGTTTCCTTGTCGGAGGTTTAGAAACTCAATCGCCTTCCTCCTTCTGAGATCTTCAAGAAAATTACTTCACCAAAAACGTTTGTTTGAAGACCTTAAAGTTAGGTGTTTAAAATAAAGACTAAAATTTATTTAGGAAGCTTAGTCATTAAGCTTAGAAGATTCTAGACCAATTTAATTAGACATGTGTTTATAATAATCTAACTAGATTGACTAACTAAATAAAGGTCTAGTTACTTAAAGATTAAATCCCATTAGATATAAATAATGATCTTGAATTAAAAATGCTTGAAACTTGATTTATTACATTACCTAGCTTACGTATCATTAAGCTTAAATCTAAAAATATTTTTTGAGAATCTAAAACATGAGCTTTACGTATGCATCAAATTGTCATGCTATACATTGGTTTTTGTTTTTGGACAAAAAATTTAGATTAAGGAGAAAACACATCCCTTTGTAAGGTTAAAGAAGATCACCAACTTTAACGAAAATTTATGGTGAAATTTACATATAACCTATAAACAAAAGAAATATGAAAATTAAACTTAAGTCACAACTAGTATAAATAAAAGACTCCATTAAATGTACCAATCCTGGCTGCTATATATATTATTAGAACAAAGGAAAGGGTAAAACAAAGAGAAGGAAAACGTTTCAACAAAAAAAAAAAAAGAGAGAAGGAAAACGATCGTTATGTAGATTACATGTCACAATCCGTTTGTAAAGGTGATAAAAAAATATCTGCGAAAAGGTTAACTTGAACAAGTAGAAGGAGGTTTAACCTCGTACGTAAAGTAAGAAAAGAAAATCTTATAATTCAAAAAAATTATTTGATGAAAAGCAAAAAGTATCACTTATCAAATAAAAATTGAAGTAATCTATAAGAATTTGGGAAATGCAGAACAATAGTTAAGAGAAATAAAATAAGTTTGCTATATATTGAAATGTTTGAAAAATAAAAACCAAATAAAATAATTGTGTCAAATGATGATCGAATATATCAATAGTTTTAGGAGAGTTATTTAACTACAAGGCCGGGCTAACGATAAAGCAAGTAAACTCTTGTTTCAGATTCTCAAAAAATATTTGTACTTGTTAATAATATTATTTAAAAAATTAAAAAGGGTTAATAATCACCTAATAAAATATATTAGTTTATTAAGGGTCAATAAATATTTTTATAAAAGGCTCCTCATGCATCTTTTTATACTTTCTCTTTTCAAACAAAAAATGCATCATTTGTTTATCTTTCATTTCACCACTAATTAATATCATTCTTTCTTCCCTTTTCTTTATGGGTATTCTCTTATCACTATACTTTTTCTTCCTTTTTTTTTCTTGTTTTATTTGGTAAAAACTTACATTAGAATTTTAAAAATAGCTAATAGGAATAAATTGCCCTTAACATAGCAACATGATAAGATAAGGATCGCTCTCTTTCTCTCTCTCTCATCTCTCTCTCTCTCTCTCTCTTTATAGAGATATATATAGTATATCTATATATATATATATGTCTATATACATACTAATACTAATAATTTTGTCATGTAAAATTAAGTAGATTATTAATTACAATATTAAAAATTAAATAATTACTAAATATTTGAATAATAATTATAATTTTAAAAATCTTATATAATTTTTTAATTTTAAGACAGTAACTACATAATAAAAAGTCATATTGTATACTTTAGTTAAATTTTTTTTTTTGTAAAAATTAAAAGTCACTTTTAAAAATTAGATGTAATTGAATGAAACATTAATTTTATCATTTAAATATAATTATATTTATCCTATCATTATCTAGTTTGTTATCTAGTATGCACTAAACATTAGATAAGATTATAACTTATGATGCTCTTATCATGTCATGTTCTTATCTTTCTCTCATATCCTATCCCAGCCTATCTTATCTTGACTACCAAACCTTGAGGAATGAACACCATAAAGAGTTGTTCCTACAAACTTTTCAAAAACCTTATCTAACTCTAACAATATAGATGTATGTGTTGAGGTCAAATCCCTCATATAATGAAGTCTCAATGATAACAAACTATCAAGAAGCAAATTCTAAGTCATCTAGACTTGAGATTACCAATGTTCAGAAGCATGTTTAGAAGATGAATTAGGCCAAGGGGTAGTATGATTAGAAGCTACACATGATCAGAAGATTCATCAGAAGATACAAAGCCTGAACAAAGAATGAGATATAGATATATTCATTGTTTAGAAGCAATATTAGAAGAAGAATCATGCTCAAAATTAGATTAGCAAGTGTTCAAAAGCAAGAACTTGCATAAATCATCAAGTTCTAAAAGAAACAAAGCAACCAAAAGCAAAGAAGACTAATACGCAAGCACTATAGTTACCAGAAAACAGTTGAGAAGCATCCTACAAAAACTAGTCTTCAAAAGCAACATTCCTAACAAGAATTCAAAAAGTAGTCAAGGAATGAATCACTAAAGATCCAACCAACACCAACTGTCGCAAATTCAAATTTGAATTGGTGGTAGATGTTCTTGAAAAAAAAAAGTAGAAATCACATGGATTGAAGTTCAGAAGCACCAAAAAAGACAAGGAAAATATAGTCAAGTAAACAAATGTATGAAAGGGACAGCTCATACACTATTTGACTGAGTTTGAATTCTCTCCAACAACTATAAACAACTACTTTGAAGCTTATAAAAGGACCCTCATTCAAAGAAGCTCATTTCAAGGAAGGAAAACAATGAAAAGGGGTAAAGATTAGAATTAGAAAGAGAATCCAATTTTTGATAAGAGAGTCTTCCTTAGCCTAAACACTTTAATATTATGTCTACCTTGTGTCCATCTCAAAGATTATATGTAAGCCTCCTCTCTTGTGTAAAACTCAAGTGGTGAGTGTTTGAGAAGAAAAGTAATAGAGTCTATCCAAATAGAACCTGTGAAGGGAATCAAAGGTCACTTAGGAGATTGATGCTTTTAGAGTGTGTCTATAGGCACAATTGAGTAATTATGTGTTTTTGCAGCCAGGTTGTTGTGGGTTGAAGCCTAGAGAGGCTTGTGAAAGAATACTTGAGTTGAATAGATATGCAGAGGTTAAAATACTGGTTCAGAACCTATAGAGGTGAGAATACTGGCCTAAAGATCTGAGAATACTAAAGTGCATACTGGAAAAGGTAAGAATACTTGAAGCAAACTTACAGAGGTGAGAATATTGGCATAAAAAGGTGAAATACTCAGTACAGACCTGCAAAGAAGAAACATCTTAAACATACAAAATTAGAATATACTTTTGTTTGTGCAAAAAAAAAAGGCGTAATTTGTCAAGAGTCACTATTCAACCCCCTTCCAATGACTCTCTGATCCATATCAGTATAAAGATACCCTTCTTTTATAATGATCCTTCTATAACTACAATAAAAGGGGGATTAATTTGAGGATGGGGCAATCCTAGCTGATCCTTAGGCTTGTCACTAGTTAGAACGAGACCTTGGACCCACTATCATATCTAAATTCTCATTTCATAATGCTTATAGCTAAGTTTCTGACGTGATTGTCTTTTTAAGGCACCAAGTGAATGTAGTTGAACTAATAGTGACAACAAATTGAGCTAGTACCCAAAGGTACACAATGTTGAAAGCCATGATTGCCTTGTGCACGAAATGGCTTATACTTACATTGACTAAATGAGCTAGCACTTGAAGTACACATCCTCTTATTTTTTATTCAATTAATTGATTGATCTGTAGTCATACATGGTTAAATAATAAGAAGAGCTATAGTACAAGGCTAACAATCTTAGTCGTCTCTCAAGGACATTTGATTGTTACCAACTAATTAGGAACATTAAAAAAAAGGGGGGGGTTGAGTTCAAGAACAAAAATAGATTGCAAGTAGATATGATTCAATTTAGTAAAAGTGACCAACCAACTAATTATGTTTTCTAATTAGACCTATCATCGATTTCAAAAGATTTAGTTCTTATTCTTGATTTAATTCTTGTTTAACCCTAAAATTAATCAATGATGCATCAATCAATTTAAAGAGAATATCTACTAAATTAAGCATTGGGTTAAACAATCAAGCACCTTCTAAGTCACCAAACTAATTTCTAAATCAGTTCTTTATTAAACTAATGATTAAGCATCAAAGACCATATCAATCCCAATTGGAATATGCCATTCATGCGTTTAACATATTAATCAAGAATACAAACCTAAATTTAGATGATGACGCACCAATCCAAAAAGAATTTGTAATCAAGATTTAAAAAGAAAAAAGAGAGATTAGTAGATAAAGAAATCAAGAATTGAAAAATAATTTAAAACCAAAACCTCAAGATCCATAAAAGAATCATTAAACTAGTGAATTGATCCAAAAACATTTAGTCCTTGATGGAAGCTTCATACAAAATCATGAAAAGAAGAAATAATGTGGCAGAGAACCCAAGAGAAATGAAAACCTAAGCGGGAGACAAAGCGCAATTCACAACTGTATAGAAACTTTCTCTCTAAGGTCCTAAAAAAGATGTTTAAATAGAGTCTATGTAGGGATAACTAAGGCCTAAGCCCAAAATTTGACTAGTTAGGTGTTAACTAGCCGAATTACAAATTAATTCCACAAAGCTAGCTAAGTGGTAGGTAATTACATGTTCACCACTATCCTTAATTTATTGTACACCTCTATATGGCTGAATTGGTATTTGATGACTCTACAAAAGTTGCTAGATAATTTTGTCCTTAAAATTTTCACACTTGTATCATATCATTTCAACCTTACAACTCAAGATATGCTCAAAATATCACACCTATGTCAGGTTGTCCAAGACAAAATAACGTCTCTAACTTCATGTCCAAATTCATCCATGATCCAAGTTAAATCAGCTCACGACCTCTATATGGGAAAGATATATCCTTCTTGAAGCTTTCCATAGAGATCAAAGATCAAACTAAATTGCACTTCTAAAGCCCAATTATGATCTAAACAAGGAGGAAATGTCAAAATACATTAAATTTAAAAAATTAACTAGGATTTGGATAAAACCCAATGAAGTCCAAATATACAAAACTTAGTTAGAAGGTTAATATTAGGCACAATAACATCCATTAAAGCTAAGTACAATGCTATAATAAGTGTATTAAAATTGGTCGATCAGTACCCAAAGGTTACATAGCCTAAAAAATCGTGATCCTCTTATGCACAAATGGCTTGTGCTTACATTGACTGATTGAGTTAACACTCAGAAAGATCGAGTTCCTTATGCAGAAATGGCTCATGCTTGTGATGACCAATTGTACTAATACCAAGAGGGTGCATAGCCCTATAGGCCATGATTACCTGATGCACTAAATTGCTTGTGCTGTGATGATGACCAACAGTTCTAACACCAAGAGGGTTTCAAGAACCTTGCTATGATTTATCAATTTAAAAGAGACCCTAGTAAAAGTGTATAATGATTCCAATCCATTACAATGGTCCTCCTATACATAGAATGAGGGTGGAGGTGATTAAACTAAAGAATAGGACATCATTGCATATCCTTAGGCTTGTCACTTGTTAGGACCGTGACCATTGGAGCCACTATCTTAGCGGGATTCTCATTTCATAATGCTTGCAGTGAAGTTTGCGAAATGATTGTGTCTTTGTAAAGGCACCGAGTGGACACCTTTAGAGTAATGGTTTGGGGCTTGGTTGCTGTGATTGGATGGTGACAATTGACTGAGCTAGTACTCGGAGGGTACACAACCTCGAAAGTCATGATTTGGCTTGTGCACGGATGGTTTGTTCTTGGCTTTGGGCCAATTGTGCTAACACCAGAGGGTAAACTTGCATTGATGCTTTAATAAGGTGCAGCTGTTGTGAAAGTCATTAAATTCTTTTTCAAAATAAGATTGGCTTAGTCGACAAAGCCTTGCTCAAGTAGGCATTACCTTAGCAAATTCATGAAAAGCCATACACAAGTAGGCAAAATAATTATACGTGGTCAACAAAGCCCTGCTCAAGCAAGCACTACCTTATAAATTCATGCATGCCGAATCTAGTAGGCAAAACGATTATACTCAGTCAAAAAATCCCTACTCAAGTTGGCGTTACCTTAACAAATTCATGAAAAGCCTTGCTCAAGCAAGAAAAAATGATTATACTTGACCGACAAAGCCTTACTCAAGCGAGCATTACCTCAACAGATTTACAAAAGCCTTGTTCTAGTAGGCAAAATGATTATATTTGATTGATAAAGACATGTTCAGGTAGGCATACCTTGACAAAATTATAAAAAGACCTATTCAAGGTAGGCAAAATGATTATATTCGATTAGCAAAGACCGTTTCAAGTAGACATTACCTTAACAAAATTATAAAAATATATGTTCAGTGAGGAAAACCATTATACTCGATCAACAAAGCCTTGTCCAATAAAAGTTAATTTCTTAATCCTAATTAACATAGCCCAATGAATATCCTCGTGTTTGCAAAATAGAAATTTTGGACAGAATAATTTTTGTCCCAAATTCATAGACATTTCGAACGGATTTGAGATGAATTTCAACTTTAGAGAGATTCTGTCTGAAATTTGTCACTGTTTCGTTTGAATTTTTCACCACAATTTCACATAAAAGAAATCCCACATATTTTATATGAATTTCAAATAAATTTAACATATTTTGATTTTTTACCTTTATATTTTAAATCTGTTTGAAATCCATATGAAATTAGAGACAGATTTCACATGGATGCATTGTGGTTTTAAGAATTTGTATATATTATTGTATGTTAATATAATTTAGATATATAAATATAAATACATAATCATCAATTTATATTAATATTATATAATTAATATCTCTATATTATATCTCCTCTCTATATTCTGTTCTTGGTCTTTTATCCGCGTCTCTCTATCTCTCTTTTTTCAGTTTTGGTCTATTTCTTTCTTTAGATTCCCTTTTCTTTCTTTATACCTATCTCTTATTTTTTTTTATATCTCAATAATGCATTAATTATGTTTTTGTTTTACTAATTATCTTAATTAATTTATGTTATTTTATTTAAATTGATTTCTTGACTAAATTTAAGGAGATATTTCCTCATTATTATATTAGGATTATAAACTTTTGATGTAATGGTGCAAATGTTTGGTGTATCCTAAGTTGTTGGATTTAGGGTATTAGGATGGTAGGAGCCTAAAAGCCCTTTCTGTGCCACATAGGCTAGGAACAAATCCAGACTTTCATAGTTTCTCCTCTCCTAATCTCGTGGCTTTGTTCTCACCACTGTTACTTCTTTCTTCTACTAAAAATCAACCCTCTTTTCCTTCTTTTTCCAACTATAATTGTATCGCTCCACCTTGTAGCAAAATTCTGGCCACCAATAGGATTGAACCAAGACCACTACTCATCTTGGTGAACAAGGATTATATGCCTCTATATTGTAAGCAACCCCTTCTCTTCTCTTTGAATCCTAACTTGATTAACCCCCTCTTCTTTTTCCCCTTCTAATATTTTTTTTTTCGTTGGTGCAAAAGTCACCACTGACCACCGGGATACAAACTCAATAGATGAGAATGTGCAGAGGTCTTTACTAGAAGCAAAGTTGACAAATCTGACAAGGGGTTGACGATTGACAGTGGGAGTGAGAGTGTTGCGTTAAATTTTGCTTTTTATGTGAACCTGTATTAACAATTCATAAAATATGAACCTAAAACATTCACAAATACCCTTGTATAGGGAAAAGAGAGAAAATAACCACTTAGAGTGACCGCATCCACAGGTACCTAATAGACAGTTCATATATATAATTACATTTAAAATATAAATCAAACTAAACAAGCAAGCGAGTACAAATCTCAAAATCAAAGACATAAAGTAAATTGCTCATATCCGTCAATACTTGATATTAGTGTACATGGGGTATTGGGTTTAGGAAAGCATAAAACAAAAATATCAAAATAAAAGGTTCCATGCATACATCAAAATAAATGACAAGTATTCAGGTTTACAACCCAAATTAATAATATCATAAAATAAATTACAAAATCTCCAAATGAAATCAAAAAACTCCTAATCCCCAACTACTAACACAGACTCACAGGACTCATGGACGCTGCAAACTCTCCCTAAGACTAGCCTTACTGGGTAAGGGTGTAACCACCCTGTCCAACCTAGCATGACTTACTAGGGTCACTACCATTTGGGGAGTCACTGGAGGAATCTTTACATCCCCATTGCCATCTCTACCTTTGCCGCTTGGGCTCAAACTCTACGGTGTCTGAAGGGCTTTTGAGGGCCTAGCAATCCGAGAGAAGGTTGGCATAAGTGGAGGCGCTGCCTTATTGACAGTTATATGAGTCTTGTCGCCTGCTGGCTTAATGGCCAAAGGGCCATATTGCCCATCCTAACCTTGGCCTCTCCTCTGTCTCTTATTCAAGACCATAGGACTATCGCAACTCTCATTTACTCTTGAGCCACTAGCTCACTCAGGCAAAAGTTGCCAAGGCAATGGAGGAAGAAGGAGTGGGAGCCCTAAACTTGATATGTCCAATGGTCCAGCATAGACAAGTGCACATCCTGCACTACCGGTATAGCTTGACTAGAATCTGTGCTATTTAGATTTTCGTACCAAAAGGTGACTCTTCTGAGAACCCACTGCGGTAGTTTTGCCCATCTAGTTGCTCGCATAGTCAGTCCACTCACCATTGCCGAGTATGATTAACATGTAACTTTGTTCGTCCATCAATTGCTTGGTGATAAGCAGAGCCACAGCCAAGAAACAAAACAAAAGCAAAGGGGTGAGTTAACAGATGTATACAACACAACAAGGGAACATATAAGCTCAAGGGTATGCCACACATTGGTACTGACCCACAGAATTAGACACAACCATAAAAAACTGAAGGGGTATGCCACCTCATTGGCAGTGACCCATACAGACACATATACAATCATAGCAAACTCAAGGGGTATGCCATCTCATTGGCAGTGACCTATTCACAATCATACATCGGCAATAGAACCTGAGCAGCACTAAGACTATAATAGTTCAACAAGGAACAAGAAGGACACATGCTAGCACAACATGCCACTCCACAGTTATTTATCATCACCATCAACATGTATAGTAAACACATTATAGTCATAGTGTATAGCATGTATACCATCATTACAAAGACATTAAATGATCATATACAAACAAATGACATCATGAGCATAATCATTAATTACTCAAACCTCGTAAATTGGTCAATCAAATGCATACAATGCATGTCTGCTAACTAATCATCTCTACTCTTTAATTAGTATTCATGTGTATCCGGGTATCCGTAACCTTATAATCTGGCACCATACACCCCTACTAGGCATTTTACACTCTATACGAAGCATTTCCACCCTATGGGTGTTAATTAAATTCGTCTTAACTCATTTTGAACTACAATATTCGTGTCAATTCATTATGAGACTACCTCAATATATGTCTATAGGACAACCACCTAGTATGAGGTATTTTGCCCTTTTTGGCTGTAGGAATCCGTATAGGATTCATTCTCTCTGAAAGGTAGCAACCTCATGTGTATCATGATGCATGGCGAATGTTATTATCTTTCCCTTATTAATGCTAGGATGAAAGAAGTGAGATAGATTTTAAAGAGAAAAGCCCATAAAATCCTCAAAACTCACTTTCCTCATCCTTAAACTCCTCCTCATTTTAAAAACACATTTTGTTCTCAAAAAGGTTTTAGAAACCATCGATAACTCACTTGGTTGCTATGGGTGACTCAAGAAAAACTCAAATACTCAAAACTCCTCAAAGGAATTTCATCATAAACTTAAGTATCAAGAAACACAAGGGAGGTCCAGACTTCATGCACAATCTAGGTATCAACCTCATTAGTCCTTATGCTCCAATTTGAATTACAATTTCCAAGACACATAAGGTTTAAAGAAACCATCAAAATAAACTTTTCAAAATAAATAGTTGGATGAGGAAAGCATTTAAATAAAACTCATCTTATCAAATATAACCATCATAGAAAAAGGGCTTTCTCACTCAAACTCCTCAACCAAAACTCAATCTAAAAAATAGCCAAAATTGGCATTTCGCTTACTCAAAACCTTTTGATCTAAACCTTATAAAAATTACGATCTCCCTCATCATCCTTAGGTGTTTCTCAATATTATTCTCATATTATGCTGTTGGATGAAACAATCGGCCCGCATGCAATACGGTGTCTCTCACAGACTACTACCACAAGCAAAGAAACAACAGCATCATTATATACTCAGACATCTTAGCAAGTAAGTCACATCTGCATTCACATATCCATGTGCTATAGAAATATATTCATGTCTAATACTTAAATATATACATATATGTCACAAATATTTTAGTAA